>CAEFZY010037354.1:0-17042 GCA_903066815.1 Brachyrhaphis roseni
TCCAAAGGTTCTCAATAGGGTTGAGGTCAGAGGAGGATGGTGACCACACCATGAGTTTCTCCCCTTTTATGCCCACAGCAGCCAATGACACAGTGGTATTCCTTGCAGCGTGAGATGGTGCATTGTCATGCATGAAGATGATTTTGCTACTGAAGGTATGGTTCTTCTTTTTGAACAATGAAAGAAAATGATCAGTCAGAAAGTCCATATACTTTGCTGAGGTCATTTTTTCACCATCATGGACTCTGAAGGGGCCGACCAGCTCTCTCTCTCTCTCTCTCCCCATGATTTCGGCCCGAAGCATGACTCCACCACCTCCTTACTGACATTACAGCCGTGTTGGGACGTGGTGGCCATCCACCACAAATCCACTACTGTGTCCATCTGGCCCATCCAGGGTTGCACAGCAGTCATTAGTGAACAAGTCTGTTTGAAAATTAATCTTCATGTCTGGCTGGACCCACTGCCACCGTTTCTGCTTGTGAGCTCTGGTTAGGGGCCCAATAGTAGGTTCATGCACTGCAAGCCTCTGGAGGATCCTCCACCTTGAGGTTCCAGAGGAACCAGCAGCTTCAAATAACTGTTTGCTGCTTTGTAAGGACATTTTAACAGCTGCTTCTTAATCCAATGAATTTGTCTGACATAAACCTTCCTCATTATGCCTTTATCTGTACAAAACCATTTTTGTTCTGAATCAGCCACAAATTTCTTCACAGTATGATAACGCTTCAGTTTTCGTTAAATATCTAATGTTTTCATATGGCACTACATTATCTAATGATTTTCATCAACAGAGATCATTTCTCTTTCCAATATTGCTTGAAACCTGTGGCCTGCTTAATAATGTGGAACATCCTTCTTAAGTAGATTTCCTTTAATTGAGCTCACCAGACAAACTAATCAACTCAGCTCTCTGAAATTAATTATAGTGATTCAAAGAGCTCTGACACACAATACCATCTATAAATTTAATAGCACAACATTTTTTTATCTTTGACACTTAAATCTAATTTGCATAAAACCAAGTCTTCCTCTGGGGAAATCGGATCATAGTCTTGTTTTTCTCTACTCCCAAGTACAAACGCCTTGTGAAGAGGCAGCCTGTCAGGAAGATGACTGTTTGGAAGTGGTCACAGGAAGCAGAGGAAAACCTCCCAGGTTATTTGGAAGCAAATGATTAAACTACTCTCTGCCAGCCACATGAATATTCAAGGATTCAAAGATTTTTTATTGTCATACCATTTCACAATTGCTTGTTTGTGGTACAAAATTGGAACTCAGATCCCAGATCAAGCAGTCAGTCACTGCCCTCCCTATTAATTGCTATGTCAGGCCCCAATAATGGAGTATTCTGTACTATATATGCGTGTAAATTAATTAATTGACTTTTTTTTTTAAAGTAAGATGTAGCTGAATTAGGTGCAGCTTGAGTTCATCAGTCTGACGGCTGAAGGGAAGAAGCTATTTCTCAGACTGGTGGTCTTGCTCCAGATACTCCTTTGCCTCCTGCCTGAGCGGAGCAGCTGGAAAGGTCTGTGTGCAAGATGGGTGGAGTCCTTCATGATGAGAGCACGCTCCTTCTGCATTGTGCTGTGCAGAAGTCCATGGTGGAGGGAAGGCTGCTCCCCTCAGTCCTCTGCAGCCTTAACCACCCCTTGCAGAGCCATCCTCTCAGCAGCAGTGCAGCTGCTGTGCCACACGGTGATGCAGGTGCAGAGCATCCTGTGACCAGGTGAGGTCACTGAATATATATAGGGTACACGCACACACCCAGGTACCTGCAGCTTGAGACCACAGCTACTCCTCCAATGTACAGGGGATGAAGAGGATCCTTGTCCCTTCTGAAATCCACCAACTTTTTCATGTTGATGCAGAGGTTATTTTCTCTGCACCAGGTGTTCCACCTCCTCTATGTATTTGGACTCATCACTGTTCATGCTGTGTCCCAGTACTGCTGTCAAAATGACAGCTAGACAGCTAGGATGCCTTGCAGAGCAGTCATATGACAGCAGAGTGAAGAGGAGGGGATTCAGCAGACCGCCCTGCGGGGAGCCAATGCTGAGGGTGATGGAGAAGAAGAAGGTGTTGTGGATCCTGACCGTCTGAGGTGTGTTGGTCAGAAAGTCCAGAATCCAGTTCAGGGTTTCCCCCAGAAAACTTGCTAAGGCCTTTGGCGGGTCCACTAGCAGTCCACAGTAATTTTTTTTATTTAAAGATGTTAAGTTGACAATGCTTTAAGAACCACCACACACAGTTATATGCAAGACATGGGTTTCAGCTGTCACATTCCTTGTGTCAAACCACTCTTGAAAATGAGACGACATCAGAAGAGTCTCATCTGGGCTGGAGAGGAAAAGGACTGGACTGCTGCTGAGTGATCTAAAGTTATGTTCTCTGATGAAAGTAAATTTTACATTTCCTTTGGAAATCAAGGTCTGGGAGTCTGGAGGAAGAGAGAATAGGCACAGAATTGCTTGAGGTCAAGTGTAAAGTTTCTACAGTTAGTGATGGTTTAGGTGCCATGTCATCTTCTGGTGTTGGTGCACTGTGTTTTCTGAGGTCCAAGATCAATGCAGCCATCTACCAGGGAGCTTTAGAGTAGTGGTCCCCAACCCCCGCCCTGCGGACCGGTACCGATTACGGTCCGTGGACCAATTGGTACCGGGCCGCACAAGAGATAATGAAATATTTCCATTTATTGTATTATTTGAGTTTGGAGAATCTTTTATTTTGAAAATCTTTTAACCAGATTCTCTGGGTTACGTTTTGCTTGCCAACATTGAGCCCACAAGCAGCAAAATGAGTAAGAAACAGATCAGATGTCTTTGGACAGTTACTTTGCGAAGAGGAAAAGGCCCAGAGAAGAGACATGAGAATGGATTTATCCCAGTAGGTGATTCCCACATTCCAAGCCCCCTCTGGATGATATGCAGTGACCGGTTCGCTAATGAAGGAATGAAGCTTCAGACTGCTTCACCATGTGGAGACTAAGCACGCTGTGCATAAGCAACACTTTGGGTGTCATTGTCTCTCATCACTCCCAGATGGGACCGTATGGTTGCAGAGAAACAAGCTCAAGGCTCCCATTAGTCATTATTGGGTGTTAAAATTTTCACAAAAGTAAAATGTTCATTTTTGTGGTGCATCTGTATCTTATTTTGAAGGGATGTGTAAATGTTACCATAGCGACTAGAGTTGGAGAGCATTAGGGCAGTGGTTGAGATGAGATGAGAGGAGTAGAGCTTGTGAGTTTTAGGTCTAGTTCACAATTTAAGAATTGTCTTTGGATTGAATGTTACAGATATCAATAATAAATTAATATTGAACAATATCAATAATGGAAAGTAATGTGATGTACAAAGTCTTTGTTACTTACATAATGTTTTTATTGCAAATGTATAAGATGTATTATCGATGAGGAACAGAAGGTGACTCAGATGTGGTGTGAGAAAAGGGGAAGTTGTTTTGACAGTGTATAGGTGGTTTAGGGAGAATCTTTCACAATTGTTTCAATGTTGAAAAAGGAGAATTCTCTAGTAAAGAGGGATGATTATATCGGTAAATGTAAAACGTCACGTAGGTATCACCCAAAACAGTATAAAGCAGAAGCCCTTGCTAACATTCGGGGTTGTGTCTTGGGGACAGACTTCATGTTCACCTTGGTGAAGATGAGATCGTGAAGACCATCAAGGTTTGGAGAGAAGAATTGTAACCCTGGTGAGGCCAACCTCTGAGGTAAAGGTTGTGGTTTCAGAATTTGGATTTACTCTCAAATCTGCTGCTTCATGCTGTTTTTTCTTTTTCTTTTTGTTGGATCAAAGGACTTTCACACTTCTTGTCAAGAACATGTTCAAGATTTTTTAATTAGGTTTTTGGGGCTACATCAACCCATTGGGGAAAAATATATTTTTTTTTGTATAGATATATTTATTCAGAATGTACATTCCTTTTTTTAGTGAAAAAACAAACTGATAGGGAATTGATACTTTTTAACATTTATTTACTGATGTATCTGCTGTTTTTCTACTTCTGCAAGACTTGATTTCCAGTTATTATTCACCACCCAGTATGTCTTTGTCAATTGTGTTAATCTTGGGTAAATATAACTGATTCAAAAATTATCTTATTTCTACATTGTCTTAGTCAACCTCAGATTCATATAACGATTGATAGTATTTTTTAAATTCCAAATGTATATCTTTTGTATTTTCTAAATGTCTACCGTCATCTGTTTCAATACTCTGAATACATTTTTCATTGTCCTCCTTTTTTATCTGCTACACCAGTAGTTTGCTTGTTTTATTGCCGATTTCATAGAAATGATATATTCTTCTAGCCATTGCTGCCTCAGCTTTACTTGTACACAGGTTGTCATATAAAATCCGGTTTTGTTTAAAACACTGAGTGGGTGTTTTGCTCTTGAATGGTTAATCTCCAAAGTCATAATATGTTTTTCTAATTGAAAAAGCTGTTCCCTTTTTTGTTTGTTTTTATGTGAAACATATGAAATAATGTTCCCCCTCATATAAGCCTTGAGCGATTCCCATATATCTTAATGTTAGGAGGTACTTAAATTTACTTCCAAATACATATCGATTTTGGTATTCATTCATTTTTTATTATTATTATTAATTTTTATTATTATTATTATTATTATTATTATTATTATTATCTAGTGACAAATTCAGGGTCTCTAAGTAGATATTATCCGAATCTCCATCTAGGAGAAGAAGAAACAGGTTGGAAAATTCTAATTCCATTTGTATGGGGTTATGGTCTGAAATCGTAGCTGCTAGATAAGAACAGGTTTTAATTATTCACCTGCACGTTTAGCTATTAGTCACTTCTGTATATACTATATAGATAATCTACTCCTGCTTATAGTCTGTACACTCATAGCCTGTATATACGTATGCTTCCAGTTTTAGCATATTTTTAGAAAAGAAAAAACTTCAATGTACATTTGTAATACATTTTTATTTTCTTGTTAAGCACTTCTGCTATGAAGTGCTTAACTTCTTATTAAGCACTTCATAACGGATCACATTGTTATGTGATATGATTGTTAACCTGATCAATAGCATGCACAAGTGTCCCAGACAAAACTCTGCAGCCCCATAACTGTGAATTTTCCCATTCTTTATTATAAACAAGAAAAGGTGCATATAAAGAACAGTAACATCTAATAGATGGGGCTGTTTGACAGTGTGCGTGTGTGTGAGACAGAGAGACATGTGCTGTGTAAAAAAACAGTTTGCCATTATCACTATTGTGTCTTTGTGCAATGACAATAAAATAAGTATGTCTAAGTTTGGCCCAAATGATTCAAGAAGTTGATGCTGGCTCTATGAATGATGTTACCAACATTCAGGGCTGCATGGCTTTAAAATGCCAATATGATAGTATAAGAAGCAGAACTCAGACCACTGAAATACAGCAGCCTGGTGTTCTGTTTGAGTCTGTGAGGAAAACCAGGAAGAAGAATGAGATGAGCTTCAAGGGAGCACAGAGAAACAAGGGAGATGGGCTCATCTGAGTTACAGATATTGTATTGTTTCCTATTTAGCAGAGTTCCTAACGCACAGCCTTACCTCTCTACCTCATCTTTGTTGCTCTGCTTTTCACAAAGCTCCTGGTCCAGGGAGGAAGAAGTGCTTCCTTCTCGGCTGACCCCACTGTTACGTCCTGGGCTGTTGTCTGCAGATCCTCTCCCTTCCCCTCCAGCAGTAGAGTGGGGATTAATGGCATCTGTGTGCTGCTTCAGGGTCTGAAGCTTGGCTAATGGGATGATGTCACATCCTTGAGGCCTGTGCCACACTGTTCGCTGGGTGGAGGCATTGTAGTAGTAGAAGCGAGAAGTGTTGGGGTCAAACAGTTCCCACCACTGATTTTCACCAGTCCGCTTGATGCAAACTCCCTGCGGGGGGTCCCACACACACTCGCCTGTCAGTAGGTTGGCATACATGCGCTCCCTGGTGCGGGGTTCAATGATCTCCACCCACTCCAACCTGCAGAAGGAGAATTCATAAGGAATTCTTAGCAGAAAAAACAAGAGTGTCATCTCCATCTAAAACAGATTTTTGTTGAGACTTTATCTAATTTTGCTGCCATTTGAACCTTAAATAAATTTGATTTCAGAGCTTTACCAAAAACTTGCTTCCAAATGTGAAAACTCTGACATTTTGTACAGAACCCTTTCAACCCCCAAGTTTTTCATTTGGGAATGATCAGAAGCAAAGCAACACACTAACCACCAGGCAAAACAGTGGCTCTCAAATTGACATGGCTCCCCTGAACACAACATACATGAATGAATGCTAAATTAATAATTTATCATTAATAATTATTAATAATACCGATCTTCATAAATCTTCTCCAAAACGCTAAAATTGGGGACTTTTCCGGGGACAGCTTCAGGAGAGTCCCCTGAAGCCGTTTTAGATGGGGAGAGTCCCCATCTAAAACGGGGACTCTCCCCGGAAATCGGGGACGTCTGGTCACCCTACACTAGAGGCAATATCAGGCCTGAAAAGATGCGAAAAAGGAGCAGATTTAGAAGTTCACTGAAAGCTAAAGAATTTGTTAAAAACTGTGAGCTGCGTGGAAGTAAATAAAAAAGAGAAGTTCAAATACATACTGAGAGTGAAATTCATTCCTAAAGATGAAAATATATCACAGATTTCAAAAGAAAATAAAAACGAGAGGCAGCGGATAAAATACACTTCCGGAGTGCAATGGTCCTATTTCCAAATATGGTACGAGACTGACAGTGGTCCGTCCCGCCCCTTTCTGTTTGCTGCAGCGAGGTCCTTCTTCAATCTGTTCCTTTTGTGGTCTGTTGAACCATCAAACAGGCTTACATGGAATAAATGTAGAGTACAGCCTGTTTACATTTTTCTCTGTATATGAGCTACACACAGCTGGTTTAAAAAGCACAACACGACTCAGTGTTTGTTATGATCTCAGAGTAACTTACAAGTAGATTGGATGGTTGGATAGTGAAGATAACTGGTATTGATACATCAATATACACAACAGATTTTACTGATGAATAAATCTGTGAACATCATTCCTAGTGACCCCTGTGTTGACCCTCAGTTAGCACAAGGGTTGTCTATACACCACAACCCTCTGGAAGCTGCAGGGAAATTAGGACGTTCCTGTCCCATCTGATTTACTTTTGGTTCTTCCCACTTGTTGGCATTAGACACATATTTCCCCTTTAGCAGCCCATGGTGCTTTGCATCCCTCATTCGCACTCAGGAATGCACACACGTTTATACATCAATACACAGATGGGTAGGCAGTTTGGGGTTAAGTGCCTTGCCTGGGGGCACATTGACATGAGGAGGAAGCTGGAATAAAACCTACAACCTTCCAATCACAAGATGACTACCCAATGAACCACAGTCACCACACAAATCAGACAGATCCCTGTCTCCAAAGACAAGCAACATCTTCATTCTTATTGGGAACATGCCAGATTAGCTGAGATCTAAATACAAGAACTGATTCCTATTGGACAGCGAATGATTACCACTGTGGCTCAGACGCTAAATTCGCTGAGTGAGATGTCATGATCCATTCTGACTTTAGCTGTATCGACGGTGTAGCTCCAGAGGCCACTGACAGATGATGGAATCTCTGCTAAACGAGTTATAGACAATTACAACACAGCTAATGTTGAAGAGGTTTAGAGGACTGTTGTCCTTAGACCAGCAGTGTAGCACCAAGAATCTAATGTTTAATGTCATTCACTTACATTGAGTACAAGAAAAATTCATTTGAGAGTCTAGAGAAGACTTTCACTTGAGCTGCAAGCATTTTTTGGTTCAGGCCAAAGGATAGGAATTTTAAAAACAAATCTTTTAAAAATCAATACCCTACTATCATAATTATGTAACTCAGTAAATAAAGCTGCCAAGCTATGTCCATGTGAAGAAAAAACAGTAAAACAGTAAAAGTCAAGTCAAAGTTTAATTATTTAAAGCACAGTTTACATCAGTCTCAACTGACCAAAATGCTCAGAACAATCACAACATAAAAATAAAAAAAAATGTCAGAAAAACTGACGAGCAGAGACCAAGGGTGTTTTCCCACTTGATAGTCTGGAAGACTCGGTTGGCCTGGGGAACAAAATTCCCAGATTTGTTATATTTTCAGTTGCTGCAGTTCTCTTTCACATTGCACTGTCAACCAATGAAACTCTTTGAAAGACCTGTTCATCTCCTCGTTTGTGGGGCGCAGTACCAAGAACCACTGAACAACACAAAAATCTCTGAAGAAAACACAGAATGCTATTTCCTTCTTTGCAAAATGTAAACAAAAATAGAATGGCATCAGATTTTAGTGGTTAAAGGAACACCACGAGCCATTTCTCCCATTAGTGCATTTGTTTTGGTTCTATTTATCCAGAATGCCTTGTGCTATCCACTTCATTTGATTGATGTATTTAAACCCCACCAGAGTTCACTTCAACTGAATCAAGACATAGGTTTGTTTTTGTTTGATTTGGAAATTAACACTTCCCCAAATGAATCGGACTTTCTAGACAAACAAAGTAGAGTTTGATTAAAGTGGACTAAGTAGGGCTGGTGTAAACACATCTAGACAAAGCTCAGTAGGGAGCGAATTAAATGTCCTGCAATAAAGCTTTGAATGTCAGAAACTGTTATCAGAAACTATAAACTAAACAAAGACATAGCTTACACTTAATAAGATGCACCTCAAAAGAATAAAACATCAGATAATCACAGTTCAACTTCATTGTTCTTTAAACAAAAACGAAACATTTTAAGTAACTAATGAAACAAGTCATAACACAAAGGCTCAGAAGATTTTAAGGTTAAGTTTTACTTTTAATGCCATCCACATCTAAAATTTCTGTTTTAACCCTTGTATTGTCTTGCGGGTCAACAGTGACCCACTAGCATGTTTAGCTGTAGAAAAAATACCCTAAACAATCATTTTCCAACTTGATATTTTATGACTTTTCCTAAATTGACCCCGTCATTAGAAAAAGTGATACTTTGTTTTTGTGTATATTTCCATGTGGGCTGTACACCACTAAGGTACAAAGATTGTCTTATCATTTTGACCCATGCATTATAAAAGCATTTAAACACCAGAAAGAGTTCAAAGGCCATACACAAACTCTCTCTAATACATACACACACACCCCAATGCACACCTGCCACACACACACACACACACACACACACACACCCTACACACAGCTTATTCTTCTTTGCAAAACAGCTGAAGCTCAGTCACTGGAGATGGATGGGCCAAAAGCGCATCATTAGCCAAGGCCTTTTTGGCATTATCGAATGCAGGCACCCTCTCGGGTCCCCTTTTTTGCCTCTAAGTGCTTCGTACAAGGGGTGCATGAGGTGAGCTGCCCGTGGGATGAAACGGTTATAAAAGTTTACCATTCCCAAAAACTCCTGCAGGGGCTTCACTGAGAGAGGAAGGGGAAAAGTGGAAACTGCTTCAACCTTTGCAGGTAGGGGAATCGGCCCTTGAGAAGACACTTTGGGTCCCAGGTACTCAACAGCAGGCAGTCCAAACTGGCATTTACCTGGGTTCACGCTATGTTCACTGAGTCTAATAGACAGCTGACGAAGGTGCACCATGTGTTCTTCCGCAGAGGGACTAGCCACCAATATGTCATACAAATAAACAAACAAAAATGGCATACCCTGCAGGACCGAATCCATAAGCCACTGGAAAGTCTGAGTTGTGCCTTTAAGACTGAAGGGCATCCATGAAAACTCACAAGGACCAAAAGGCATGATAACTGCGGTTTTGGGTATATCCAAGGGATGCACTGGAACCTGATGGTAACCTCGCACAAAGTCCACCTTAGAGAAAACAGTTGCTCCAGCCAAGCAGGCAGAAAAGTCCTGAATGTGAGGAATTGGGTACCTGTCATTACTGGTTGCGTTGTTAAGGCACTGAAAATCCCCACAGGGTCGCCAATCTCCGTCTGCTTTGGGAACCATGTGCAACGGAGATGCCCATGGACTTTTGGAGACCCGTACAATGCCAAGACGCTCCATGGTTGCAATCTCCTCTTTCGCTTTTGCTAACTTAGTGGTGTCTAGGTGGTGCGCTCGCACAAAAACCAGTGGACCGATCGTAGGTATACAATGTTTTTTTGCCACGGTAGCAAAAACTGTGGGAATCTTTAAAGATGGAAACTCAGCGGACAGACGCTGATACTCATCACCTCTGGCAAGCATGTTGGCGAGGGGTCGGTGGCCGGGACCACCAAGTTTACAGCAGTATGTATCAAAAAACACAGCATCTATTAAGCAGCTATTAGCAACATGTACTAATAACCTAAAAGCACACAAAAAATCTGCACCCAAAATAGGTAAAGGCACAGAAGGTATTACAAAGTCCCACTGAAACTGACATCCGTTGAAACACACAGTCACCAACCTCGATTCCAAAGTGCAAATCGGGGTGTCGTTAGCCGCAACCCGTTACTTGTCGCACAAATGGACGCGGGTTGATAACAGCTCACCGCGGCTGCGTAGTGTCCGTCTCTTAGCAACAAGGAGGTTGGGGGTCCTATTTAGGTCCCGCAACGACAATTTATTCGATCTTAATATTTCCCATGTTTTGTTTTGGTTGTTATTATTACAACTATTGTTGAGATGTGTGTGATAGGTGTGTCTATCAGACACATATACAGAATAAAATGCGTCCCGTTTTGGTTCAATACGGGTCGGAGAAACAACAACCACCTGTCATTTTAGGCTAGCTTAAGCTAACCTGAATATTTACAACTCTCTTCTTAATGCACTGACATTACTTACCTACTGTCTTTCAACCACTTTGAAAAGCTTTTCTTCGTCTTTCCAACATCTTTATCCCTACCCCTCTTCCGTTTTCTGTTTTGTGCCCCGGAGTTTTTTTCTGCCGCCCATCTTTAGCTCCACTGAATGCTCGCACACCTTCGGGGTCACCAATGTGGAAGTCAGCAGAAAAAGACGAAAATATAATTTGAGTCTTGTTTTATACTCAATGTCTTCCAATCCAAACCAAAAATAGAATGAAGTACAACCGTTGGTGTCTTCTCATCTCACCTTCTCCCCTTCACAATAAAAGTATACATTCGGGTGTGAATTATATACATTGTATACGCCACAACGTTATACATCATAATAACCTACTAAGGAAACAGCTTCAAACAGAACTGGAAATTTTCTTGTTCAAATATTGCAGCTAATGTTATAATTCAGTTCAAGACTTATAAAAGGACAAGATCATACCAACAGAATCGTTTGAAAACAGATTTCTCTAACAAACAAGGAATGTGTTTCTTGTTTTCTTACGTTTGTAGTCATAAAATGTTTCTGTCATTTTCCAAAGAGCTGATAATACACAAGTTCCCATAGATTACAAAAGTGAAAGTTGATTACTTGTAGTGACAAGATATTTGCCAGGACAAAAAATCATTTTCAAAGTCACGATGGTGTAAGATCTGTGTTTAAGCTTCTCTACTGCTTTCAGTAGGTGAAAAGGCGGAGTGGTAAAATACAATAAAAGTGTCTCTTTGGAATCAGAAAACTCTCAAAAGCTAATAAAGAAAAAAAGGAGAATAAAGTTTTCCCCATTTATGTCTGTTCCAGAACCAGGTGGAGGAGATTAATCTGTTTTATATTTTACTGTCACGACATAATGACAGTTTGAGCAAATATTCAAAAAATTAGGAGTGCACCGATTTATCAACCAGCCGATTTATCGGTGCCAATTTCCCTAGTTTTGGGAGATCGGTGATTGGCTGATTTTTACATGTGAAGCTGATATTATCTACCTTGGCAAAGGTCCTGCCCTCTTTTGCTCTCCGATGAGAAAGGCTTGACTGACAGGCTGGCCCACAAAGTTATGTTTGCACATTTATAATTAAGAATAGTTACCCAACTGTTGTCAATTCAACAACATTTTAGACCAAATAAATTGGTATCGGCTAAAATCGGAATTGGCAGGTTAAGCTTTTTAAAAGATCGGTAATCGGCGATAGGCTAGAAAACTGCAGTCGGTGCACCCCTACAAAACATGATATCAACATATGATAATTGCTACACTCAGAAAATGGAGATTCCACTCTACACAAAACATTATTATTTGATCCTAATAATTTTTTGTCCCCAACTCTTCGTCAGCCTGCACCAGGGCTGGTGCTGCTGTGGTCTCTGCAGAGCTTCCCAGATCTGCTGAGAAAATATGGACCTCTCAACAACCAAACTAAAAATAGCAGCAGCTGCAGAGGTCTCACACACAAATGACAGCCTCCCTCCAGCAACACAGGGAACCAGATTCCTGAAGTGTGAGCATTGCATCTAAATGTCTGTTAATAAGGATAAAACCTTTCTACAACCATAATGATGCAGAATCTCCTTCAGCTAAATTAATTTAATTCATCCAATGGGATTTACACTGGAACACAACCAAATTCATAGCAATCTTAACCACACAAGCAGACCAACTTGGACTTCTGTGTATTGGCATGTTCTGAGTAAATATTAAATTATAATTATCATCACAATTAACTTTGTTTTACAGCTCAAAACCTCAAAGAAAAAAGGCTGAAACAGTTGACATTACAGGAGTAAAAATACACTGTGCACAATTATAGGTAAATTTTAGTTTTGGCCATATTTGCATATTGTCGAACTCCAAACTGTATAAACTTGAATGCTTTTTGAATATACACATATCGGCTGATCTGTATTTGTTTAATGACGGAGGGTGGGGCTTATGGAGATCAATACCTTATATCAAGATGTGCAAAATTTTTAGGCAGCTTCTTTTCCTCAGGCAAAATGGGCCAAAAAAGAGATTTAAGTGACTCTGAAATGTCCAAAATTGTAAAGAGCCTTTCAGAGGGATTCAGCATTCTTGAAATTGCTAAAATAGGGTGTGATCACAGAACCATCAAATGTTTTACTGCAAATAGTCAACAGGGTCACAAGAAACGTGTTAAGAAAAATAGGCATAAATTAACTGCCAAAGATTTGAATCAAACGTGAAGCTACCAGGAACCCATTATCTTCCAGTGCTGTCATTGTCCAGAACTGCAACGTGCCTGGAGTTCCAGAAGTACAAGATGTTCAGGGCTCAGAGACATGGCCAAAGTAAGGAACGCTGAAACCGACCACCACTGAACAAGACACATAATTTGAAGCGTCAAGACTGGGTCAAGACAGATCTGAAGACAGATTTTTCAAAGGTTTTAAGGACTGATGAGATGAGAGTGGCTTGTGACGAATCACACAGATGGACCTGTGGATGGATCAGTAATGGGCACAGAGCTCCTCTTCACATCAGACGCCAGCTAGATGAATGCAGGGTACTGGTATGTGCTGGTATTATTAAAGATGATGTAGTTGGACCTTTTCAGGTTGAAGATGGTCTCAAAATCAACTCCTGAACATACTGCCAGAACACGTTCTTCAGACTGTGGTACAGAAAAATGTCTGCATCTTTCAGGAAGACCATGATTTTTATGCAGGACAATGCTCCATCACATGCATCAAAGTACTCCACTATGTGACTAGCCAGTAAAGGTCTTAAAGATGAATGAATAATAAAGTGACCCCCTTCCTCACCAGACCTAAACCCCATTGAGAAGCTGTGGGCCCTTCTTAAATGGCAGATTTATGGTGAAGGAAAACGATTCGCATCTCTGATCAGCGTCTGGGAGGCTGTGGTTGCTATTGCACACAAAGTTGATCATCAACAGATCAAGGAGCTGACAGACTCCATGAATGGAAGGCTTATAACTGTTATTGAAAAAAAAGGGTGGCTATGTCGGTCACTGAATTATTTTTTAAATGTCAGAAATGTTTGTCAGTTTTGAGTTGTACGCTTATTATGTTTTATTCTCAGTAAGCAAATTATTGAGAAATAAAACTAAAATTTAAATGTTGCTTCTATACAAGTTTTGTTCAGTATCACTGATCTAATCTCTGCTACATCTTTACAAAAATGTAAGGTTCTAAATAAAAAAGCTTTAATGAGTAACTGCTCTTAATAAAATTCCTCATAAACATTGATTTATTGAAATGTCTCCCTATTTAAGTTATAGGCTATTTAAATTATATCTTAAGTTGTTTTATTTTTAAGCCTTTTTTAGTTTTGCCATATCCTTTATGCTGCCCTCACTAAGTGTAACCTGTACAAAGCTAGACAGCTAGCTAACACTTCAAGGTCGTTGCGTAGAAAATAATCCAGTCCTTGCGAGGTTTTCTTGTTTTATTTTCCTTTTTTCCCTTGTTTTTTCTTTTTGTAAAAAGACAAATAATGACCAAGGAACAAAACAACATCAAACAGTCGTTCCGCTGAACTCCAGCTGCACCAAAAAATATGCAAATTAAACAAACAAACGATGACCACTAGGTGTCAGCAAACCTACTACTGGGGAAACTAAACAAACACAATGATAGTCAGAACACTCCCCGCTTGGCAAAATATTATTTTGACACTATATTTACAGAAAATTGTCTCTGTCCATCTTCAAATGCCTTCAGAAAGCAGAACAATAATGTCCGAGACAGGTCTGAGAAAAATCTTGGCATGTCCCCCTTTTGTTGTCTTCACTTCTACCTTGCGTACGATCTTGTCGCTGCTTGGTAAGGTTTTCACAATGATTCCAATGGGCCAGTCGTTTCGGTGGGCTTGATTGTCTTTAAGCAAAACAACATCTCCCATCTTAATGTTTTTTTCTTGCCGAGTCCATTTCCTGTGCATTTGTAGAGTGGACAAATATTCCTGTTTCCATCTCTTCCAAAAGGTGTCTGCAAGACACTGGACATGTTTCCATTGTTTACTGTGGAGAACACCCATCTTGAATTCACCATAAGGAGCTGACACTGTGCTTGTCTTTTGAGTAAGCAACATGGCTGGAGTGAGGATGGTTGGTATCTCAGGATCATTAGACACAGGCACCAGAGGTCTGGCATTCATGATCGCCATGACTTCAGCCATGAGAGTGCTCAAAACCTCGTGTGTGAGATGAGTGTGTCCTGTTTGGAGTAGCATTGCATCCAGAATGCTTCTGGCTACACCGATAAGTCTCTCCCATGAACCACCCATGTGTGATGAATGTGGCGGGTTAAAAATCCAGGTGCATCCTTTGCTTTGGAGATAGGATTCAACCACTGCCTCTTTGGAGTTGATGTTCAGTTCTTTGCATGCACCCACAAAGTTGGTTCCCCTGTCAGATCGAAGAAGTTTGGCAGGACCACGGATAGCGAAAAATCTCCTCAGAGCGTTGATAAAGCTATCCGTTGACATGGATTCCACCAGCTCTATGTGCACAGCTCTTGTTGACATACAAGTGAAAAGGACTGCCCACCGTTTACTATTAGCACTTCCTCCTCTCGTGCGGCGTGTACTGATGGTCCATGGTCCAAAAACATCAAGGCCCACATTTGTGAATGGAGGTTCAGGTGTAAGTCTGTCTGTAGGCAGATCTGCCATTTTCTGAGTTTGCAGACGTCCACGTAGCTTGCGGCAGATAACACATCTATGAATTACAGAAGACACTAGACGCTTGGCTCCAATAATCCACTAGCCAGCAGCTCTTATAGCTCCTTCTGTTAAATGGGGACCTTGGTGAGCCACCTCCTTATGAAAAAATCTCACAAGTAATGTGGCAATGTGGCATGTTCAGGGAATGATTAGTGGATGTTTCTCTTCATTTGGCATCTCTGCAGATGAAATACGACCTCCAACTCTCAGCAAATCATTACTGTCCTTCACAGGGTTAAGTTTCAGAAGTGGGCTTTGTTTAGGAAATCTCTCTCCTTTCTCAAGACACTTAGATTCGTCTTTGAAAGCCTCTTGTTGGATGTCATGAATGATTAGAGTTTCAGCTTTTTTGAACTCCACCGTACTGGGTATTTTGACAAAACGTTTCCCCGTTTTACGTTTTGCATCCTCATGATTCTTCTAAAGGAAACGGCGACGCTCATGAGTCTGGCAATCGTGTTACAGAGTCTTGACCAATCTGAAAATCGCTCAAATCGGTGTGAACCTAACTGATCTGATAAGGTGTGGGTGGTCAGAACTGTCACAATGGGTCGAATTTCAACATCCGTTTCAGGTTCCACCAGATTGAAGTTGTTGGTTTCAAGGAGCTTGTCTGCAGAATCTGATGTCAAAAAACTGGGACCTGTAAACCAGCTGGTCTGTTGTAAGCAATCTGCTGCAGTAAACCGGGTGGCATGGTCTGCAGGGTTCTTATTTGTGGAAACATAATGCCACTGGTTTGGACAAGAGGATTGCCTTATTCTTGCCACTCTGTTGGACACATACATATAAAATCTTCTTGAAGAATTATGAATGTAGCCAAGTACAATCTTGCTGTCTGTAAAAAACGTAACTGCATCCACACTGACATCCATTTCCTCTTGGATTACTTCGTACAACTGTACAGCCAACACAGCAGCACAAAGTTCAAGGCGTGGAATAGTGTGTGCAGGCTTTGGAGCTAGCTTGGACTTACCCATAACAAAGTCAACATGGTATGCTCCTTCAACATCAACTGCTCTCATGTAGGCTACAGCTCCTATCGCAAGTGTAGATGCATCTGAAAAAATGCATAACTCTTTCCTGTGCAGTAATGTGGGTGAAATGGGAAAATAACTCCTCCTAATGTGTAGATCTGCCACGGCTTTCAGAGAGTTTTTCCATGCGTTCCATTCTGCTTCTTTCTCAGAAGGTAGTGGAGAATCCCACTCATCTTGTTGTGATGAAAGTTCACGCATAAGTGCTTTTCCTTGCATTATTATTGGGGCCACAAATCCCAAGGGGTCAAACAGGCTATTTACTGTTGACAGAATGCCTCTCTTGGTGAATGGTTTTGGTTCGCTTGAAACCTGGAATGTGAAGCTGTCATCTTCTAAATTCCAAGAAAGTCCAAGGCTGCGCTGGAGAGGGAGGGGATCTGCACCAAGCTCCAACTCCTTCAAATCACTTGCTCGGTCTTCTTTAGGTAAGGCTTCCATTACTTGGTTGCTGTTTGA
>CAEFZY010037361.1:0-19255 GCA_903066815.1 Brachyrhaphis roseni
CAGGAACAACATCAGACATCTCAGTCCAGAAATGTGCAGTCCTAGGCACAGCCAAGATACTGCGCAGAACCCTCAAGTTCCCAGGCCTCTGGTAGAGGACCCGAGCTAAGAGGAAGAAACACCACCCGCGGTGGGTGAGAAGGGAATTTTTTTTTATATATATATACACACAAAATACAACCATGTTGCAATCAACTTGTCAACCTAACAATGCAGTCTGGATGCATGATATGGGTAATCAAGTTAGCAAACCAAGACAAAGGATATACATTTTCATCTGCTGCTCGCTGTGATTCCTCCTAACCCCTAACACTCCCTCACATGGCTCTCACTTTATTTGAAAAGTGTGTTTAATGCAGATATGAAATTCTCCCTACATCTCCCACCCAAACCCAAAGGCGTTGGGAAAGAGGATACAGTGTCACTGCTGCAGCAAAAAAAGAATTAAGTAGATTTACTCAGTTTCAGTACTGAAAAAAGCAGGAAGGGTAAAATCAGAATAAAAAAAGACAGAGTATGATGACATTTTCTCCTTACCAACTGTATAAGTGACATATTTTTGCCCTCTGTGAATAAATGATTTAAAAATGTATATTCGTGTTTCCTTTTCTGGCAGACATCCAAAGTCTAAATATCCATGAAGAAAGTGTTGCCAACAGCAGGACTGGAAGGACTTCAGGGACACAGGACTAGTGTTAAAGACAGAGACTGCAGTTAAAAAAAGGATCTACCTGCTTCCTTATCTGAATTTCAAAACAACAAAGATTAAAGTATTTATCTCTGTCTCTAGTCTTTACTGCATCGGCCAGTCCGTCAAAACACTTCACCGATATAAAAGGAGTTGTTTTTATATGATGAACCAGTGACAGCAACGTCTGCAGTACAACACAACGTCATAAGACACTGTTGAGTATTAATGCAAAACTGATGTGCTTTTCACTTGTTGCTTGTGAACAGGTTGAGTTTAGTTTTGTGAAGATTTAGAAATTTGCACTGTTTGTGTTGTTATTATCTCAGAAAGATAAAAATGCATTTTGCCTTTGGTAGCAGAGTAAATTGACAAAGATAATGTAGTATTTTAATTCCAAAGTAGAGAAAGCCATGTAGTTTCAGTAAGTAGGTATAGGGAAAACATATCTGTATTGATATCGGTTAGCAGCCAAATGAGTTTTAGTATATCGACATATCGAATATCGGCCAAAAATCCGATATTGTGCATCCCTAAAACACTCCCTTCAATCTCATAAAAATTGTCTTAAGGAGAGAATTTTGGATGTTACACCAAAATGGTCTCATACACATGCTTATTAGCGCTCTTATTTATTGAGCAATCAAATGTTAGTTCTTATAGGACTTATTAGAAGAAAATATATGTATTGTTTTTATGAAACAGTATATCTACTCTATGACAGATATACTCATGTGTCAGTTGGGATTATAATTTATTTCTTCCATGTCTTAATTTTACAGTAATAATTGCAAGGAGAACATTTTCTGTCACTTATTAGAGGAAATTGAAACCTGAATTAGAACGTAATAAGGTTTCAGTGGAAAATTAGTGTTTTGATGTCACGCAAGGCTGATATTCTCATTAATTCTGATGGGGCAGCCAGCTGCATGCAAAATGATATCATGAAATTAGTTGATCAGGTTGTAATGACAAACAATACAATCTAATAATAAACATGTTTCATTATTAACTTAATATTCAAAGATTCTGCTGAATATGAATAAAACACTGTATGCTTATTATAATTAATCTTGTGTATATTTCAGCTATAGCTCTGGAGCTGAAGGGTAATTCCAGTGGACTCATAATCTTCAAGGTGCAATGGTAGGATAGCCACAATTTACTGTTCGATCCTTTTTTTTTTTATACCTATGAGCCATGTGAAGTGTTGAGATTCCCCTTGAACACTGTCCCTGTCCTATGCCTTTTTTCAAAATTAATTTTTGATAAAGGTTGTATCCTGTGCCAAAGCGCATAAAGTGCAGATGGAAGGTGACAGTAAAAATGGGAATCTGAAGTGCAGCATCGGCTGGATGCTGCATAGATCAGCCTCACTAAGAGATATATTTAGGGTTGATGAGTCAACCCTAAAAGCTGAAAAGAGATCTACAATAACCAAAAACAATTGAAAGTGAAAAGGTTTTCTTAACTGCAGATGGCGCAGACGTTCTCACATCCAGTTAAAGCAACATGACTTTCAGTTAGAGCTGCAGCTTTGTAAGGCTCCTCAGCTCTCTGGTCTCTGAGGGGGGGAAATTAACCTCAGATCCAAACTTTTCATGAGCAAGGGAGAGAAACTGATAATGATGACAGATACCAGGTTCTCTTGGTCCTTTGGGAGGAAAGTTAAAAGAAAAGTGAGGTGTGTTGGGACTGTGATGTGAGTGGGACAATGTTTGGATGGGAAGAAAGGAGGTGTGGAGATGAAAAAGAGCGTTGTCAGATTGTAGCACTCCCCAAAGGAGAAACGTAAAGCCCCTTAGCCCGTGCCTGAGTACTGCTGGTGACATTTGTCCATACAGCTATGACTGAAGAGCAAGCTAGGCGACCCTGCCTGAACACCAATCATCTGCCTGTCCCATCTCTGCCACAGTGCTAAAATGAGACTGTCATTTTGTACAGCTGTTCTTTCTCTATATGTCACTGCATGGCAAAAAAAGATTGATGCTCTTCCTTTTTTCGTTCTTATTCAGAACCCGACTCTTTGTGGTAGGATTAGCTGATTTGGAACGCTGATGAAGTTCAGACAGCTCAACTGGGCACTAAGATACGTCTTCATTATGCCTAAAGTGCTCCTAAAACATTATCATTAGCCTTGAGAGAGCTGGATGGCAGGCCACGGTTTGGAGTGGGTCTGCCATGTTAGGGCCTGTCATTTTAAAAGAGGAATCTGGCTGCCTGTGTCAGGTTTTTAACCGCTTTCATACAGTCAGATGTTCTTGTGGATAACAAATGCAGCTGAAGTCAGTTTTTGCAAAGAAAGTTTTTAAATTTTTATGAGATTGAATTTGTCGCTAATTTCGCTGAATGTTATTTTAAAACCAGATTTAAATTGTCCTACACTCAAAGGAAATTAATAAAAACTCTTTTGGCATAAAGGAGGCCATGACCTTCTGTGCTCTTTATTTTTTGTCACCATATAGATGTTTCTGTGCCTGTTACACAGGTAAGGGCAAAATGCAGCATTTTGCAGCTGAGGAGTCTGACGTTTTTCCCATGAAAGATGCAAAGCAAAAATATAGGCAAAATACAGGAAAGGATTGAACATAAACACATCATGAAGGTTAATTATGGTGGTGATTGTGGATGCTCTTACATACAGTATATAGCTGGTTCTTTATTTAAACTACAAACACATTTTATCAAATGAGTCACAAATTTGTCAAAACCAAGTTATCAAGTTTCAAGTTTTTATTCTTTTTTAGGTTGACAAAGTCTTCATCAATCAAAAGGTATTAGGTGTTAGACTAATGGTTTAAAGATCCATCCATGAATAGAAACATCTCTGTAGTGTTGTAGCTCTTGGTATTTCTGTGGTATTTCAAGCCTGCTCCAAAAGGTAAGTTGAAAAACATCTTAATTCCAAACACATTTTTCAGGTATAGGCACAACAACCCCTGATAATTGGGAAGCTTTCAATATCCAGAAGCAACTTGGGAGAACTGTGACAAAATGTTAATACGCTTTTGAAGGTAGTAGAAGAAAATGTTGCCTGACTGAATTTAAACTTCCTAACTCCACTTCTGTTCGCCTCCAGGCTGCCAGTATTTGAAGAAACATAAAACAATGTTGTTTTTCTTTCTCTCCTTTTTTTCACCCAATTCTATGGAAAGTGAAGAGTGTCATATTACAATCAATAAATATGAAATAAGGATATTAATGTGTCATTAATTTATTTTAACTGGAAATAAATAAAAAAATATAATCAATCAAATACAGAATTAATTATATGTGAATTAAATGTGTGGAGTTCATTTTAAAACCGACATCTAAATATTTCACAAATTAATTTATTTCTTGCTCATATGTTGAAGCACTTCGTGAAATAATTTAAACTGTCAACTGCACTCATCAAACAGAGTGAGGGGCTCGGGGCAGCCCCCCTCCACTCTCACAAGACTGAGCGCTAGCTGGTGTAAGCTAGTGGGCGGTGCTAACATTGATCTTGAAGTCTGTGGTAGCGTCCACCATGAAGGACCACTGTGAGCTCTCTGGTAAACTTATTAGACATATTTCAGACCAAACTAGAGATGTAGATGTTGGAGTTTGTAGTAAACAATTTGCAGAAATTTTTGAAGTTATTTTCCAACGTCATGGGATTAATTAAGTATTTTTGAATGTACTATATTGACAGAGTTAAATATTAATCACTTTAATTTTTAAAGTTGATTGTACTGTAGCTCTCTGCTCTGAGGTACCATAATTAAACATACTCAGCAACACAGCAGTGTTTTGTTTCTACCACTTTAGAGTCATAGTCCATCATCACTCCTTCAGCAGTTCCTAACTCTGCAGTCACTGGGTTGGTAGCTCGCTCAATTGGACTTTATTCAAAACCTCCAGATTTATTATGGTGATCCCTTACTTCTATCTGAAGTAGAGCCTCCTCTCTTTGACGAAGCACCTCCACATCCTCCTCACTGATCTCAGAGAGGAAAGCTTGGACTCCTTCCTCAGCACCTGCTGCTTCTGCAAACAGTGGGTCGTCTTGGTTCGGGTCACTGGATGGAGTCTGGGGACTCTGAGGGCACATGTAGATAACACAAACATTAGAGTCATCTATAAAATTCTCATATAATTGACCTAATACCTGTAGAAAACATGCACACATGACATGAAGACTCTGGCACTTATCTTCAGTTGAAGTAAATACTGCAACAGTGTCTTCACTGTCAGGGTTCTCACTAAAACCAGCAAGATACAGCACATCACCCTACTTCTTAGGTTCTTCCACTGACTCCCTGGAGCTCAGAGAATTAAAAATACTTAGAAACACTAAATGACTTAACACCAAAATACATTAAAGATCTGCTGTTGTTGGATCAACCTTCCAGACCACTCAGGCTTTCTGGTTCTGCAATGCTCTGCATCACAACCAGAACCAAGCATGGAGAAGCTGTATGCAGCTTCTATGCACCACAAATCTGGAACAAACTTCCAGGAAACTGGAAAGCAGCCGAAACACTAAGCTACTTTAAATCAAGGCTAAATACCCACCTGTTTAGAGTTGACTTTCATAAATTGTAGCTGGAATATTATTAATTTTTGTCATTATTCCAATGTTTTATGGTGATAATTTTGACCCTTTTGATTACAACATTTGAGAATATGGGTCTTTTGTTGCTTTTTTTTGTTTTGTGTTTTCATCTTATAAACACCTTAAATGACCTTTTTATTGAAAGGTCACAGGGGTCCTCCTGTCATTTGCATAAATATGCAGCTCCCTGTCACAAACAACCAATCAGAGCCAGGAGGAATTTCTTAGCAGTGTTGATCACACTCGTGCTCTCCATAACAAACAGCATTGATCAAGCTCAAGATCGACAGTGGGCTGCAGCTGTGCTAATGAAACAACTTAACATTACAGGAAAACAATTTTTTGAAATGAGAAACGCTCAGTGCTGCTGAAACCTTTAGACATGATTGTAGCTGCTACTGCATACTTTCTGAAATGGTTTTTAAACAGGTGAGGATTAACAAGACTAAACTAAGACACTGCAGTAATGTCCTGGGAATTCAATTCAATGTGTCTTTTTATAACAACTGAAAAAAATTTAACAAGAAATAATGACAAAATGTCTGTTTAGTGCATTTTGCTGTAATGACTAAGTGAATGTAGGGCCACATTTATTCCACATGTTCTCATTGAAACACGCAATGGAAAGAAAACAAAACAGGAGCCAGAATTAGAAAAATACAAGGTTTCCTTTTTTTTGCATTGCTAATATATTTCACTTTTGTGAGGTTGATTGCACAGCTACTTCTTGGTAGAGGGTCCAGAATGTGTCAGAGCACAGGGACCAACCTGAGCTGACTCACAGCGCTGTGTCTATTGGCCAGTGTGACTCACCAGTCAGCTAATTCTGTAACACAGTGCTCACTCCTCCACAAAGATACACGCCACTGTGGAATGAATTAGTTTAGCAAACAGATGAGGGGGGAAAAAACTGTCAAGACAATCATGCTGACACTTTATTCCATAAGTTCACAAGCTGCTGACATCCTCAAACAACTTCAAGTTTCCTCCTATTGATTTCTAGTCCATTATGATGGTTATTTTAAAGAAGTGTGTGGGAAACAGTCGATACCTTTGGTTGAGAAAACGCTTCCGGATGCATATGTATGAGATTCAAAATGTCGCCTTTCATGATTTGATATTCTCCCACTGCAAATGATTTTACTTTCTCCACAGTGCATAAGATGTTTTTAGACCAACTACTTGTTCCATAGCACACCCACTGATTAGTGAACTCGCCAGGACACAATGAAAGTGGTCAGAGAAATATAATTTACCATTCAGCTTTACACCCCCGGAGGCCTCTTTGTCACATTCTTGCAAACCTTGCTAATGTGCCTTTCAGAGAGGAATCAAATGATCATTTATGTGACTTTCGTATCATAAAAAAGATGGATTTTAGGGGTTCTATGTGGAAACAAATGTTCCTTATTAAACCGTTTCTGCCAGATCAAGCTGCAGTTCTCTTTCCCAGTTAAGAGTACAGTTAGTGTTTAAGTACATGTCATTGAGTAACTCTGCTGTTAGAAGACAGACACAGCTGCTGACAAAACCAAGCACTTATCCCCCCCCCCCTTTTTTTCTAGATTATTGCTTCACTAAGACATAAAAAAGTGTCCAGAATGTCAATGGACTTTGTAGGGTTTTGGTGAGACCTTCTGGAGCACAGCACTTAAATAGACATAAAAGAACGAAAATGTTCTCAGATTACTTAAAACATGAACAAAACTTCTGCATTGAGATAGGGTGGTCCTTTTACCATGATGGCTGGAAATAATGGGTGGGACAATAAGGGCATAGTGGAAATTTGTTCATTCAGTGAGGAATGTGAAACTGGGTGGACACTGCTGACCAACTCATCAAGCCCACATCAGGTTGTTGCAGTTCTCCAAATAAGTCCCAGTAATTCCTTTGGCCCAGCAGCTGCTCCAGGAGGCTATCTGTGTTTAACTCAACCACTGCTATAGATTTAACCACAACCATTTTAAAATTCAACTTCAACAAGTAATTTGTGTTCTCTGCCAGTGATGTGCAGTCGGGGGAAGGCGGTGCCTCATCTGACGTCAAACAAAGCCAATTTGTCCACTTGACTGTTCTATGAATTTTGTAGAACCGTCAGGTTTTAAAAACTGTATAATTTCAATATTTTTGGAGTCGAAATGCTGAATTTACTCGTTACATGTTCAACATGGGAAAACAGTGAGGTGCAGCAGTGAGGAGCTGTGAATCACCTCTGGTGGTTTACTGTCACACACTCTGACTGAAGCAGGCAGCTAGCACATTCATTACTGTCTCTCTTTGTATCAGGAATATATTTGATCATACATGTGCTACACATATTGATGTTCCACAGTCTGACTGGCCATGCTGTAAATGTGCAGTACAAATGCAATGGGTGAGGCATAAAGTAAATGCTGCACTGATAGGGGGCACCACTGAGCCCTCTGGGATGGATGGATGGACGGACGGATGGATGGACGGACGGACGGACGGACGGACGGACGGACAGACAGATGCAGGTGATTTTCTTTGGATAAATAAATCATTGATTCCAACACGCATGCTCAGACAGACAGATTAATAAAAGTGATAACAGAATTTCAGCAAAAAAACAGTAAAGCTGACAAAAACTGCAGCAGCTCACCAAGGTATTTTCACAACTGTGCTCAACATCAAATACTCCAGTTATTAACCCTCAGCTCTGATCTGTTCACACAATGATAATAAACTAATTCCTACCAGCCATAAAAGAGTATAAGTTCCAACAAGTTGTGTGCCACTAGTATATTGGAGTGGAACACACTACAAAGCGTTTCAAAGAAGCTCTTGTGTAGATACAAAGGGCATCTCATTTCATCTCATCTCATCTCAGCTCATCATACCACTCTCACATGAATGGTGGTGAAAAAAAGGAGGATTTTCATCCACTGCATCAACTCACCTTCTTCTTGTCTTTCTGTGCTGGAGGGAGCAAAGCCCTTGATCGCTCTGCGATTTTCTGCAAGAGAACCAAATGAACAGACAGAGTCAAGAGAACCGATTTCTCCTCTATATTAAAAGATTTTTTTTATTCCTGCCACCATGTGAACAGATATGCATGGTTTTCTGCCAGAAATGCCAGGTGATTTATCTCCTAACAGTCAATGGAACATGGCTTTGAATTCCAGCTACCTTCTGAAGATCCCCGTAGCGCTGCACAGAATCTGAGAGTTCAGTCTTCAGTCTGGTCAGACGTAGACGATCTTGCTGTGCAACAAAACAAGATTAGCGTTAATTAGCACAAGTATTGTGTAATCTGCTGTTTATTCTTCAATTGATAACCCATGAGGGAGGAGTGGCAGCATAAAATACCCGTGAAGACCCGCTGATTATATCAGAGAGCTGTTTGATGAGATGACTTGTGCTGGTGATGACTTTGTTGGTCTGCTGCTGAGTGGAATGTCTGGGGCAGAGACAGAGACAAAGTACTGGCTTATAGGAAGGCATGAGATGACATGTTCTCAGTATATACTGTATATTGAGGCAATACATATAATCCACTGGTCACTTTATTAACCACAAACACAAATCAATTACCAAAAATAGCAATTATCAATAAGATTTGCTACTAGGATCGCAAACCCCATTATTTATAAATAATGCATTATGAAAACTTATTGACTGTGTGAATTTTCAAGCAGTGTGTATCTTATTTAAAGTAAAAAAATAACAGTTACCAGAAAATATTCAAAAGTTGTTTTCAAAAGAAGGACTTCATAATCTCAGGGGGAAATGTAATTTCAAAGATCAGAACCACAAGCAGTTTTAGCGTTTCGGTCTGTGATCTGAAACTATAGAGCAGTTTGACCGTGTCCAAACATTAAAAACATTTCAGACTTCTGTATAAGGAAATGCTCTACACTAAAAAGAAGACACTAGCTTGACTATATTGTGTTATTATTATGTTGTTATGGCATTATTAGCATCAATGTTATCTTTGTTGTTCATACTATAGAGCTAATATTAGTAATATGCTTATCTATGAGAATACTGAATACTGTAAGAACATGATTGGATGTACTGCATCAATCAAGAATCTGAGAGTAGTAATGTTTTGCTACCACACTTATAAAAAAGAAGGAATCAGAACAGCTGAACAGCAGAACAGCTCCTTCCTACGAAGAGATTTTGGCTTAAACATTTCCAGTTTATGACTAGCTATAGTTTTGCTGATACAGGACTACCCATGGCATTAACAATGGATGTGGCACCCATGTAGAAAAGGCTACATCTCAGAGAGAGAGGTTTATCTGATCTCTCTGTCTGAGGTCAACGATGAACCATAAAATATTCACCAGTTTCAGATGAACACACACAAACATTGACCTTCTGATGGCAGCAAATGTTTTAGAGACTTCTTCCACAATAAAACACACACAACATTTCATTGTCAACACAGAAAGATCAAGTGAGTTTTTGTGGGTCGTTTACGTGGGTTGCTGTTTGTCTTATTTTCACAGGATATCATGCATAAGCTGTGCATGATTGCACAGCATATTACTAAAAGGTCCAACTTGTTTTAAGTTTAGTCCTTTTTCCTTGGTTTCATGTCAGGAACAGTACTATGTTAAATATTGTTTCATTTAAATCAGATAGGCTCAGGCTCTACAATTTTTTTCCCTCAGTGTTTGAAAATATATTTACAGTTTATGTTAGACTTCCATTCAATAGTGCTGCAGTACCATGCTGTGCCAGTAGGAGAAAGTATTGGCAGTGAAAACAGCGTTTTCTCTGACACTTGGTTCACTTTCCTCATAGTTAATAACTTTCTCAGCTCACTTTTCAAGTTTCAAAGAGAAAAAGTGCCAATGATATATAAATAAAATGTTTGCAAAGACAGTTATTTTAGGTGATTGTGAGCATTTGCTACATGGGTCTGGTGTTGTTCTCTGACTATTCAGTTCAGATATCCCACAGACTTCAGAAAATTCTCTATATTGGAAAACCTTCCCAGGAATTGCTATATTTTTTTTTTTGTAAGCAAGTTTAGCTTGTGGACATGCTAAACTGTGGTCCACAACAGAAATACCTATGAAACAATAACCTTGTTCAACTGGGCCTTAGCCACTCACATTCAACAGAATTGCTGATAAAAACACAATATGTTAGCAGGAGAAAAGATAAAAACATATACTATATAGAGTATTTATTGATTATGTTTTTTGGCTGTGTTAAACAATCCTTTGTTTTTAGGTTGATATATTAATATTACAGTGTAGCACAAATTGGAGCTGAGCTAGAATTCAGTTTGAAATATTCTTAAATAATTAGCATCCATTTCTCTGAAAAAGGTGAGTTCACAGAATGTGCTTTCTTTCCCCTTTGCCAATAAAATGGTGACCTAATTTGAAATTTCTCAAATTGACCTGGAAATCATATGCTTTTAATGATGAACTGTTCATCATTAAAAGCCACTGACTGATGGCTTTGTTTGGATAAGTAAGTTGATAACAGCTGACTATGCTGTATTTTGTGCATGCAAACATTATAACACAATTAGTTTTAGTGACTGGAACCCACTGTGTGTGAGAGTGATTCATAGAAACAGACTGATTCTTTGAACATGTTTTCCACTATAACTATAACTATTATCTATGAAATATGTGCTGTTGTGAATGGTAAGAGGCAAGCAGCTTATCCTGACTTAACCATTCTAATTATTCATTTATGTCCTTAAAAGCTTAATTTAATTACAGTTATCACTTTGAGACAGCTTTCTTAAACATGGCTTTATTTCCTTTGAGTAGTATAGTGATGATTAACATAACTCAACATTGTAACATCCATACTCTCCCTTCTTCCATGTTTGCTATTTGTCTGTGACAAGTGCCGCTCAGGGAGGAGGTAGAACATACAACCATTTTCATAACTCTGCAGCATGTGTCCTAGAAAGTCAGGTTAAGACTTTTATTAAATATCCATGCTGTCAGGTCATCCTGGGGTTACAATACACACATCACTCCTCCTTGCAATTTTCCTGACTTGACACTGTGTCGGTCTGGTGTGCAGATATGGGCTGCTACGCAGAAACGGCTCAGTCATAGTTACTCAGATATTGATCCCCATAAAACTGATGGCAGGGGAAGGACCGGTAGACCACAGAAGACACTTGTCAACATAACTTTGGGTCTGTTGGTTAAAAAACATAAAAAATTATATTTAATAAGTTAGGATATGCATTCTGATGAGGCTCATTTCTCAAATTAAAACGACCTCTTGAAAATAACCTGTAAGCCGATATTAAAGGTATTTTTCATTTCATTATTATTTTATTCTTATGTAATATTCTAGTCCTACATGTCTTGTTTCCATTAGTTGTAGGCAGACTCTCATAAATCATCATAATAAATAGTAATAAAGACTTTAAAACGTCAGTCAGTTTAAACAACTTTTCATTCAACCCAGTATTTATGACAGAAAATGAGAAAGAAATCTTTCAGTAAATATCAGAACAATGTAAAGCTGTATCAATTTGTAAATTACACCTTTTTTGACACTTGTCAATAAATAGTCAATAGAATTTTTGTATGGTATAACAGAAGTCAAACTGTTAATTGCTGAACCTGGGATGAAGAACATTTTGGGAATATAATCCCAAACACTGCAGCAAATCTACAACAGAATGACCAAAAATGAAAATAAAGTCTTTAAAGTACCATCGTAGCTGACAGGGAATCACATTCACATATTTCCAATATTAATGATATAATGCACTTAATTCTAGGTTATTTTGTGATCAGTTAAAATAAGAAAATTTATTTTAATATACTAATCACAGTAAAAATAAGAGTTCATATGAAATTCACACTCTTCTGCTTCCACAAATAGACAAAAGTTCTCTGTCAGTCCTGAGAGGGCCTGCCTTACATGAGAACAATGTTCCTCAAGGTTCTTGGAGAGGTGTGTTAGCAAGAGATTTAGAAAACCTTTAAGAATGTCATTCACCAGAGCTTGATAAAGGCTTGGTGCATTGGTACACAATGGCCAGAACAGTCTACAGTCATTAACACTACAGTATTTATCCATCCATCCATTGTCTATATCCACTTATCCTTGTAGGGTTGCAGATGGTTGGTGCCTATCGCTACTGGTTGTTGGGTGAAATCTATATTTTCTATAATAAAACAATAATCTACAATGGGTAAAAAAAGAAAAAAAAACTTTTTATTTGAATTAAATCAGCTCCTTCTTAATGAAAAACCAACCATTTGCTGGTGTCAGTGGGAGAAACAGAACAGATATCTTTAAAATGTCAGCTATCATCTAAAAATACCGTCTGACCTGTGCATTGGTGCTGATGATCTGCAATAATTCACCAATGCGTCAGCAGGAGTCCCACTCACAACAATCAGATCCTGTCCACCTCTCTGGACCTGAACAGCATCACTGCTCAGCAGGAAATCAGCTGGTCAGAGTCCTGCTGCTGCCTGCTTCCAGTTAGAAACAGCATGGTGAAAGTGGAGATGCTTATTCTGCAAATTTCAATCAGCCCCTCTGGTCATATGTTTCTCCTGTGTGTCTGCCATTTGCTTTTCATTTGGGGTTTGGCTGGTTGTGATGAGGGAAGCTGGGAGCAGCTGGCTGCAGGGGAAGGTGTGAGGCTCGGGGGAGGCATTGAATGGGTTCTGCATTCTGCAGAGCACGATGAAGGAGTGCTGGCTGTTCTTAGACTGCGGTCAAAATTTCAGGATTCTAACTGATTGTGTCCAATTTTCTGAGCTCTGACGTGCTGGAGTTGCTTCTCTCAGCCTGCTGCCCTCGCATCGATTCACCTGACAAATCAAAATGTTTTTTAAAAGCAAGCAGTGACTAAAGTCACAAAAAGCAAGAGTGCTATGATGACACCTTGCCAATGTAAAAGTAGAGTCAATTCATCACAGCAGCCCAATCAATATCTTAGCTGAAAACATCAAGCAGCTTTCAGAATTCTTCTTCTTGGTTTATCTGATGGCAGCGGGACGATCTGAAGCAGAATCTGGGTGAACAATGTGATCAGGTCAGTTTGTAGAAAAAAGCAGATTATATTGGAGATTTATTTCCACTGTTTACCAAATAAGAATCAGAGGGACACATCTTTGAAGTTTTGTAAAATTTGTTCTGTGAGTCTACAATATCTCTACACTGTTATTGTCTCTTAACTGAAAAAAAAAAAAATAACATTCATTCATAGACTTTAAAGATTTACATCAGACACTTTTAATCTGCATAACCTGGTTCACCAGGAATGCACCTAACTGTCTATGGCATAAAGACTATTAAGAAAAAAAAAAAAAAAACACCCACCTTACTGCTATCATACATAAAGCTGCAGGTTTGGATTCCATGTGACATATAAATATGCATCTCAGATGAAATATACACCTACAGTTACTCATGCATGGCTGGAAAGCAACAGGACCGCACACTAATGTGGGTTTGAGAGGGAAAGTGATGCTGGCTGGTTGTGTAAGAGTGGAGGAGGATGAGGTGGAGAACCACATCAACACAATGTGTGAATAAATATCTGTGGCATATTCTACCTTTTCCCTGCTGTAAGTAATGTTTTTTTATATGTATATAATTTATTGTCTATGTTAATTTAAGGAGATATTAGGCTGTTGCAGATTAACCTTTAATTCATAGTACTGTGTAGTAGAGAGATTGCACACTTTTTTTATTTAGACACTATTGTGTCTAATGTTCAGGATTATTAACACAAAATGGAACATTTTATGATTTTCTTTTGGAATTGTTTTTTTTTTTCTTGCCTCTCGTCCATGAAGACGAGAGGCAAGAGCAGTGATCCTGTCAACAGGCTCTTCCACTGTTAACATGGGACTCGACTCTTTCTCTAATGAATACTTTTCATTTGATTCAGGTGGCTGGGGGAGAAGATTGGTCTCTCACATGACAAACAATGAAACACAATGTGATAAAATATAAAAAAGTGCATAGGATTGTGAACATTACAAATACTGTAAACAGTGGGCTAACAGAGACTGTGAACAAGTGGTGGCTTTACTTATACATAAATCTGGATTACAACTGAATGAACAAAAGCATCATTCTGTGTAAATCTTTTGGAACAACTGGATTTCTTGTTTCTTTTTCTTTTTTATCGAACAGCATCAATGCAGCAGAAAAATACAGACAGGTAAAAGTAAAAGCAGCCAAGCATTGAAAGCTTCCAAGGCTATCATAAAATTGTTAGATGGGATTGATGACATGCCAGCTAAAACAGCAGGAAGTGATGCATTTTAAACGGGTGCAATCATCTTAGATTGGACACTTTGTCAACAATGTAGAATCTGGCCATTTGCAGAAGATTGGCTGAAAATCACAATCAATAGGATTTTAAAAACAAAGAGAAAATAAGAATGCTTAGCCGCAACAGCAAGGGTGTGTATCTGTCTGTGTGTGTGCAGGGGTGTGCCCACGTGTGTGGGTGTGCGTGGGCGTGTGTGTGTGTGTGTTACTCACAGGCTCTGTCGCAGCTCTGTTGTGTCTCTGGAAGTACCCAGTGACTGGAGATTTTTCTCCAAGATGACAACTGAAGAAACAAATGCATGAAACAAACTTTTAAGGACAACAAAGGACCTCACATACACTCCCAGACACTTCAAGAATCAGTTGGGCAAGCTTAATATTTTCAACGAATAAATTGGAATTGTTTCAAAATGACCACATTGTTTTAGTAACGTTAATAATCACAGAATCATCCTGTCAATAAATACCCACAGAATGAAATTTAAATCCATTGTTAATTTTTAATAGAACAATGAGTGTTCAGTAGCCAGTCAATCCAGACTACCATAAGAATGGGGACTGGGGGAAATGTCATTATGTCATAATACAGTAAATTTACGGGAAAATACTGAAACAGGAGCACTGCAGGTAAGAGGGGTAAAATGCGGTGGCTTCCTTGCCAAAACAGGAGACTTGGCAGGTATGACTTGACATGCTATTGGCTGGCGTTTAAAGAGCAGTCAATTCAGGAGTACCATTTCTTTCCCTTCGTGCTGATTGGCTAAAAACAGACAGTTCTTAGTGTTTTTAGAGGGAGTTTGAAGTATTGGCAAATTTGTTTCTATTCACTTACAGCTGTGGTCACTATGTTTTTTAAATTAATCATTAATGCTTTACTTCAGATTATTGTTTTGTTTGGGTTTTTTTTAAGAAAAGTTCACGATTTCTCAAAGTTTGTCAATGAGGATCAATAAATACTTCCAGCTAAATAAGTTCCTAGTCGTGGAAGGGTATGAGTCAAGGTCCATAAAAACTCCCAAAGAGGAGACATTTAGAAAGTACATAAAACCTAGAGTTTAAAGAGGCGTGTTTTTTCATGTCACCCACACACATGCAAACCACATCGAGTTTAGGTGGTGAGTCATGACTCTACCATTGCCGTTGATCTGGAAGATATTGGAGGAGGCTTCTTGAAACACATCTTGTAGTTCTGAAGGGCTGACCTGTGTGGCTTTGAAGAAAAAACAGTTTGAGAAAAGCAACATCATAAACACGTACAGCACTGCAAAAAAAATCACTGCACATTATCAAGGTTTACAGCTATCTGGTTGTTTGTTCAGAGACACCAGAATGACAGACCTTATGGTATCTCCCTCGACTAGTGATGATGGAGGTGGATGGAAAAAAATGTTACATTTGCACTGTTTAACAATAAGACATGTTTTTCCTCCAAACAGAATTATCACAATATGAACATAATTGATACAATTCAAACAGAGCCTACATAATAATAAGCACCACAGGTCTCTTCATAGCAGCAGACATGTGACTGTAGACTGTTATCAAAAGCTCTGTTTTTATATACAATGAAAGTAAGAAAGTTCTGTAGCCACGCTATGAAGCTCCTCTTATCTGCATTTTAGCCAGAAAATGAAACCAGCCTTATATAAGCAGGTACAAGCTTCAGCTGTTCATGACTAATCCAACCGTTCTGCTGCTGTCCTAATTACTGATACTAATGCATATTTAGAAGACAACAGTAATGGTCAGGTACTACTGTCGAATTACATATTCTAAATATGCAATTCAGCAGTAGTAGTATTTTAAAATGGTATTTGTTATTCATTTTATAAAGTATCTTTTTTTCAGGAGCAAAGCTTCTATCTAGGGAAGGAATAGACTCAGTTGTTAGTGTTGTTGCCTGGCAGCAAGAAGTTCCCGGGATCAAATCATGGCCAAGGCCTTTCCGCATACTCTCCCCCGTGTGTGTGGGTGGGTTCCCTCTGTACTTTGTGCAGATTATTCTATATGAAATCTTGCTTAACAAAGTTGACAGAAATGATCAAAATATGTCTTCACATTTCTGCTAATGTTGTCATCTCTGGATTGTATTTTCCCAACTTAGGAATGTTTGTCTTGATATGAAATTTAGGAACTTCTCTTTACCTGCAATTAATCTATATATTGAAATAATAGAGATATGAATCAAAATATGACTTAGAGAGGCATCTCAATATCAAGTGAACATTGGTGAAAATTAATGATGGGGATAGAAGTTAGCAAAACTGAAATATTTGACGTGTATTAAACTGAGCTCTATGAGTTATCAAAACTATTGGCTTCATTTAAACCTTGAACTTCAACTATGTTAGACTCAATCCTAACCAAAATTACTTAAGGAAGTGTTCTTTTTGATCACTTCACCAATTTCTGATATGATTAACCTAGCCACAGTAAACACATCATTCCACAGGCCACACAGTCATTAAACCTTTATATAATAAACAGTCTCTTGATCAAGATGCATTGATAAATTATATACCTATGTCTAATCTTCCTTTCTTTTATGAAATTCTTAAGAAAGTAGTTGCTAATCAACTGTGTGAGCATCTAAATGGTACTGACAGATTTGAAGAGCTTCAGTCACATTTCAGAGCTGAAGAACTCTAATGAAAGTTGCTTCGGCCAGTTCTCTCTATTTATATTATTTTCTATATGGTATATATTCTATTCATTTACATATTCTATATGCTTCCTATTGATAAAATTACAGACAGCATATGATAATTATCTATTGGTGTAGTGATGATACTGAAGTATTCTTCCATAAATCCTGTTGAATCTAATCAGTTAGGTAGGCTACATCTTGAAGACATAAAAACCTAAATGACTTTAATTTTTCTGTTTTAAATTATGACAATACAGAAGTTGTCATGTTTGAACCAAAATCCAACCACTTAGCAGGTCTCTTAATTTGAATGGTATTATATTGACCTCAGTATTAAAGTAAAAAATGTTGTTGTTATATTTTACCTACTTTTAAATCTGGGCTTAAAACTAACAGTTTCTGTTGAAAACTTTATCAATTTTGGTAAAGCTTATATTTAGAGATATACACTTGGTTATCCTGAGATGATTTTATAGCTATGCTGATATAGACTTAGGCTGCTGGAGAACAAAATGGCCACCTTTTCTTTCTTTTCCACATTCTCTTTCCCCTCTTAAACTGTGTATTATTTGGTATTATTTCAGTTTTTGGTGTTATCATCTCGCAGTGTTGAAGCTACCGTTGGCCTAGCATTCTGTTGAGCTGTGACACTTTCTGGATGAGGCCATCGGCTGAACTATCTAGCAAATAACTTGATGTTCTCCCTTAATTGTCTTTGCGTAAAGCATCCTATAATTACATTTTTTGAGAATTTATCCTACATAGCTCTATTGTTCCAAAATGAATATGGAGTATGTGTATTACAATGAATAATGGACATGGAAGACCACCTCTGATGAAGAGTCTCTTTGCAGTAATGATCATGCAGCAGACAGAATCATTAGGTAGGAATCTGTGGGCTGGATTCTTCCTGTTCAGTAGGATGTCATGGCTAAATGACAGGTGCGGTGTTAATGGTCTGAAGCTGCAATTCATATCATGACCCTCAGAAGTGCCATGCAAAAACACACCAACCCACACTTTAACCAAATACCAAAAACTATTAAATACTCAAAATAATGTTCATTCTGACATCATCATGAGCGCATGTCTACACAATTGTAGACATGTTAAAATTCTCAACAGTGTGAAAAGAAAGAAGGTAATAAATGTTAGTGTGTCATTGTGGCAGGCAGGCAAAAGTCAAACATAAAAAAGACATTTGAAAAGTACCTGTGCAAGTACCGTGACATTCTGACTGAACATCATTAAATTCACATCCCTGATAAACTCTTCAGGTAATAATGAGCAGTCAGCTGATAACTGTTACAGTGTAATGACATACATACAAAATGGTTGGTTTTCCAACTGAAAAACACTGAAAAATCAGAACGACCACACGTTTAACATAAAGCTCATTCATCTTCCATTTATGTTTCTCCTATAAAATAAATCACGCTACATAACAGATGCCAGATAATAAAAATTGATAATAATGTATTTGTGATTACATCTGCTGTGAAGCCTGTTCATTCCCTGTGCTGTAAAATGATGAAGTTCAACAATTTATTCTGTTAACTGTGAGAAATTCAGGAGGTTTTCTTAACCGGATAAAAATTTATTTTCAACAGTATAAAAGCTATTCTGGTCTAAAGATCAAAACTGTTTAAATGAGTAATAATCACAACTGGAAGCCTTTTATACTGCCTACGCCATATGAAGTGCTGCTAGACAGTACAGCTAAACTCTTCCTTAAACCCAAGACTCTGAGGACAGTTGTTCTTTTATCCACACGTTTATTGAACCAAGGAAGTGTGAAACTGAAACACACAAAAACATTCTTTTCTCAAACATGTACATACTAGCATAACCAAATTAGAGAAATTATGTAAGAAATAATGATATATAACAATATATTAAACATAACATACCCACAATGCTTTGTCCAGGCAAAGATGAATGCAGATGTAACTGGATTGACTTAACACACGGATAATAGTGATGTGTCGGTCACGAACGGCTCTTTGAAGTGAACGATTGGAACCGGCTCCTCAATGGGAGCCGTTTTAGGATCCTATTTGGGAGCCGGTTTTTTTTT
>CAEFZY010037364.1:0-10332 GCA_903066815.1 Brachyrhaphis roseni
GCTACAGCTCGCCCCTCCAGCAACAGACTGGAAAACTTAACTGATCGCTACGTTGCTAACCTCCCTCTCACTCTCCCCCCTCCGATCCAGGTACTGCCCTCTACCGATCCCCACCCACATGACAGGTCTAACACATGTGGGTGGGAGCCAGCAGAGTCAGACAGGGGAAGCCCACAACACCCTACACACAACAACAAGGAACACAATGCAACTAAAACACAGAATCGTTACATTATTCTATATACCCTGTTTAACTCGGGTGAACTGAGTTACTAAAATAAATTAATCTTTCAATGATATTTTAATTTATTTACCGGTAATCTATGTTGAGGAGACTCAAAGCGGAAATTGAAAGCGGAACAAAAAGTCGTTCACAGTTTCTTCAATGCAGCCAAAGTGAAACACGCAAAGTCACAGAGCGCACGCGATTAGCTGTTATTTTGTTAGAAGGTAATTTGAAATATTCTGTAAATATTACCGTGTTTTCAGTAAAAATGTCTTCGGTTCAGCCTCAGAGAGAGTTTATCAACCAGCAGGTAACTCCTGCTGAAGAAACATTCACAGAGTTGAAAGAAATCAACGTTAAGATGGAGGAAGAGATGGACGATCAGCGCAGACTGCTGGATTTTACCCAGATACCGAAGATCATCTTACACCGGATAGGTACGAAACACCTTCACGTTTTACTGATTATTCAGGTTTAGTAAAGTTGGAGATTTATTAAATAGTTACAGACTGGTTAACCAGCGCTGAACTCAAAGGGTTTTTACACCAAACTATAATGATGAATCCGCTGCAGCTGCAAATATTAAATGGTTAAAAATTATCAACTGCAACTTGTGCGCTTTTGTATATATTCAAATGGCATCTAATGTTTGGGGTTTTTTTTCCAATATATTTTATTGAATTTTCTCTTTTTTGACACAGCAAATTTACAAACAACAAACTTAACATTCTATCATGTACATATACACACTTACATACACTCATGCACTCACCATTCAAACCTGCATTTGTTTAGTTCCAAAAATAAAATATACAAAACCTTTTAGATTAAGACAAAGAAAAATAACAAGGCAATATATGAATAGAAACTGTAGTCAAGACATCCATTAATAAGTTCCACCTTCTGACTCTGATTCTCAAATATGGCTCCCACAGATTCTCAAAGCATCAACAAATTATAGAACACAGAAAGAAAACCTTTCCATTTAAAGTCCCCAACACACACCTCTTCTATTTTTGATAAGGGCGGAATGTCAACTATTCATTTCAGTTTTAATGACATATAGTTTTTCAATTGCAAGTATTTAAAACAATGTTTGGGGGGGTATTAAATACTTCTTACATAACTGATCGAAAGTAAGTAACGTGCCATCAACATATAAGTCTTTAATTTTCTGGATGCCTTTGGTTTTCCATAGTTTAAATCCTCCATCATTTTTCCCTGGGGTGAACCTTTCATTACCCCTAATAGGGGTAAATTGTGATAGCTCTGGACGGTCACCTACATGTTTATGCGCTGCATGCCAAGTTATAATTGTATTTTTTAAGAAAGGGTTCTTTGTGGGGTTTTTTAGTGTCTTTATATCTGAAGAATATAGAAAGGTGTTTAAGGGGAAATCTGAAACAGATTGCTGTTCAATGTCTACCCAAGCTGGAGGTTCTCTCTGACAAAAGTAATGAGTAGCTGATGTTAGTTGGGCGGCCATATAATACCATCTGAGATTAGGGACATGAAGTCCACCTCTTTCATAGGGCAAATAGAGTAGTTTTAAACGGAGTCTTGCTTTTCTATTACTCCAAATAAATTGGTTAAATAGTTTGTCCAAACTGTCATAAAATGAATCTGACAGTGGCGATGGAAGTGTTTGAAAATAATACAAAAATTTGGATAAGATTGTCTTTTTTATTTTATTTTTTTCCCCACCAGGGGGCTTTTTGTGGGCTCTAGTGTCCCTTATTAGACAGTAGGCTGACAGGAAAGGGGTGAGGAGAGGGGGGAAGACATGCGACAAATGCCGTCGGGTCCGGCTGTCGAACCCACGACGACCGCCAAATGGCCTCCAAATGTGGGTCGCGCTAACCCCTACGCCACCACGGCACGCCCAAGATTGTCATTTTTAATACATTTATTCGGCCTATCATGGATATAGGTAAATTTGACCATCGGTTTAGCATTTCTGTGACTTTTTCCACAAGGGGATTATAATTTGCTGCGTTCATTTCATCGAGGGACTCGAGGGTGATCTTAATGCCCAAATATGTAAAACCTTCTGTAGTTGTTTTAAATGGGGTCTAATGTTTTTTTTAAAGTGAATTTGGGGATTATTGACTACCAGTGGTAAATATTTAAAGGTTTTATTGGCTCTAGTGGCCTTTATTTGATAGTGAATTGTCAGGAAAGCTCATGTAACCGATCACCACTTTATCAGGCAGAACTCTATCCTTCAAATCCAGTGGCACAGATGTACCGTCCATTTTCTCCCCACTCCTAAAAGCCTGTAATCATTTAATGCCTGGAAAGCAATAGTATCTTTCTCTTAGTCACATTTAAAAGCTTTTGTTTTGTGTTTCTGTGCAGATCTCCCACAGTGCTGGGTGTGTAAAGAGGAGGAGGTTCTGAATGAATTCAGCAACCAGGAGAGGAAGTCCACTTCAGTTAAAGAAGAACCAGAACATCAAGAGTTCAAAGAGGAAGAGAAGCAACTCTGCATCAGTCAGGATGAAGAGCATCTTGTGCTGAAACAGGAGACTGATGAGATTTCGGTGAATCCTCTTAATGTGCAAAGAATCCACAATGAAACAGAACCACAGAGGAACCAACTCATCTCTCATGGCTCTGCTGAGGATGAGAACCAGGATCAGGAAGGAAGCAATTCTGAAGACCAAGGAAAAGAGAGAGATGAAGAACAGAAACACAACAAAAGATGCCAGAAAGGTAAAACTGATTGTTCAAACCAAAAATGCACTTGAAAGCTCAGAGTCCAAACTTTATAATCTTGTAAAGTTTGTGATAAAACCTTCTCTCTAAACGGTTGCTTGACCACACAAGAAGTCTTTCACATTTTTAACCAGTGGAAAAAGTTTCAGTCTAAAGAATAGTTTAATTTATCACATGAAGATTCACACAGGTGAAAAGGCTTTCTCTTGTGAAACCCTGCTTTTATTAAATCAGCAACATAACATCATGACATAGAAGATAGATTGTCATAAAATTAGTCAACAGCTGTAGGACATCCTTAGATCATATTTAATCTTCAAAACTGTCCAATATTCATGTTAAATATTTTCAATAGGATCATTTTGCCATTATTTTCTGCATGTTAACAACAATTACCCCACTGTTACCAATTCTGCTGCGAATTGTAGGAAAGTAAAGGCTGAGATTTATTCGTGCTTTTGAAAGTTTGTGTTGAGTGTGAGTGAAGCAATGTCTGACAATATCAGAGGTTGAGATTTAAAAACCATTTAGTGTTTGGCGTTCGGCATTTTATGTTACTCTATAATGTGATATATATATGGAGGAAGAAAACGTTTTGTAATATTTGTCAGGAAGTCACTAGATCACAATCTTTTTTGGTCACCTGAAGGTCCATTATATCATATTTTGACTCAAATCTAGTTTAATTTTGGTCAAAAGAACCTTATTGGTTGAGTTTATTTTTATTCTTGTAAGACGGTAATTTTAGAATAACCCAAGAAAATCCTGTTTTGATACATTGAGGTTAAAGTGAAGGATTTATTCTTTGACATTTAAAGGCTTTTGTTTTGTCTATTTCCCAGATCTCCCACAATGTTATGTGTGTAAAGAGGAGGAGGTTCTGAATGAAACAGAACCACAGAAGAACCAACTCATCTCTCATGGCTCTGCAGAAGCTGAGAACAAAGATCAGGAAGGAAGCAATTCTGAAGACCCAGGAAAAAAGAGAGATGAAAAACGGAACCAAAATGAGAAAACCAAACATCAGAAAGGCAGAACTGACACTGAAAAACAAAAAATGCACAAGAAAGCTCACCCAGGGCAAAAATTATATGCTTGTAAAGTTTGTGATAAAACCTTTTCTCAAAACAGTTACTTGATGAGACACATGAAAACTCACACAAGAGTAAAACCTTTCACTTGTTCAACCTGTGGAAAAAGTTACAGACAAAAGGATGGTTTAATTTACCACATGAGAAATCACACAGGAGAGAAGCCTTTCTCTTGTGGGACCTGTGGAAAACGTTTCTTTATAAAAGGTCATTTAAATCTTCACATGAGAATTCACATACGTGAGAAGCCTTTCTCCTGTGAAACCTGTGGGAAAGGTTTCTGTCAAAAAGGTCATTTAAATACTCACTTGAGAATTCACACAGGTGAGAAGCCTTTCTCCTGTGATACCTGGGGAAAGGGTTACAATGACAGAGGGGCTTTAACTAATCACATGAGAATTCACACAGGTGAGAAACCTTTCTCATGTGGAACCTGTGGAAAAAGTTTCTCTCATAAAGGTAATTTAAATGTTCACATGAGAATTCACACAGGTGAGAAGCCTTTCTACTGTGGGACCTGTGGAAAGAGTTACAGTGACAGAGGGACATTATCTAATCACATGAGAATTCACACAGGTGAGAAACCTTTCTCATGTGGAACCTGTGGAAAAAGTTTCTCTCATAAAGGTCATTTAAATATTCACATGAGAATTCACACAGGCGAGAAGCCTTTCTTCTGTGAGGCCTGTGGAAAAAGTTTCTGTCAAAAAAATCAATTAAATGTTCACATGAGAATTCACACAAGTGAGAAGCCCTGGGGAAAGAGTTACAGTGAAAGAGGGACTTTAACTCGGTACATGAGAATTCACACAGGTGAGAAGCCTTTCTCCTGTGGAACCTGTGGAAAGAGTTACAGTGAAAGAGGGACTTTAACTCAGCACATGAGAATTCACACAGGTGAGAAGCCTTTCTCCTGTGGGAACTGTGGAAAAAGTTTCTCTCAAAAATCTAAATTAGATAATCATATGAGAATTCACTCAGGTGAGAAGCCTTTCTCTTGTGGGACTTGTGGAAAAAGTTTCACCCATAAACACACTTTAAATGTTCATATAAGAATTCACTCAGGTGAGAAGCCTTTCTCTTGTGGAACTTGTGGAAAAAGTTTCACCCATAAAGGCAGTTTAAATATTCATATGAGAATTCACACAGGTGAGAAGCCTTTCTCATGTGGGAGCTGTGGAAAAAGTTTCACGATGAAAAAACAATTACTTACACACATAAAGATTCATATGGGTGCGAAACAGTGATGTGTGGTGAGGTTTATAGCTGGTGAGGCACTGACTTATATATAAATACAGACATCGTGCATGTTATTGTTTATGTACAGAAATTTTGCGCATGCATACAGCGCTGGAGGGCAACAAGACAATTCTTTTACATGTCTTCCATATCTGTGTTAACTAGGTGAAACTTAGAAATGTAGGTATTATGGTTTGTTTTTATGTTGCTGTACATTGTTTTAAGATCTTATTCAATTTGCCCCTTTTAACTTTGAGCCCCTTCCCCTCCAAAGCTCTCTGCACGGCACTGTTCTTATGTAAGGCAAGACGTATTATTTTTACCCCCTAGCTTGGTAGTTCCCAGAATGCTAATGTTGTTAGCAGCTAACTTAGTGCTTAGTCCTGGACAGAAAATATGTTCATTCAGTGGGACTTCCATGCTAAAAAAAAAAAAAAAAAAGTTGAATAAAGTAAATATAATCTACCCAGTCACACAGTCTTTTCCTGACCCCCATCTGAATTTCCTGCATCATCGGGGTCACATATCTGAAGCCCAGAAATAGAACTGTGATGTTTGTTTGAAAGGAAAAAAATTCAAATATTATTGAGATCTGGTCAGATTTTGATTTAGAGCTAACAGCAGAGAGATATTTATTTTCCCAAATGTTTGTTTCACAGAAGTCATTGTTGAAATTGTGCTGTGAAAATGTGTTTGTACATGCTCTACATTATCAAAAGTATTTTCTCACTCATCCAAATGATCAGAATCAGGTGATCCAATCCCTTTCATTGTACAGGTGTATAAAACAAAGCACATAGGCAGACCAGAACCAGATTAGTGTGACACATGTTGTGAAATAGATGTTAAAGACATTTAGGTTCTGCAACAGGAAACCAGGTTCATAACAATACATTTGTATTTTATACAGCTGGAAAGTGACATTTATTTCTTAGCAGGGAGGAGAATCAGATAACCACTTTTTGTTCCTTTGGGAGGCATCACAATGTTTTCCTCTGTTATTTTGTATTCTGTTAATGTCTTTTCTGTGTAAGTTTTCAAATGAGTGAAATAAAAAGACTACACTGAATAATTAACATCTCCATGATCAGGTATTGCAGGTATGTATTATGATTTAACCAAAATATTTTTATTGTTTTTATTACTTTAATTAAAGTGATTTCCTCTCATGTTCGCACTACTTCAGTAACATTTCATGTTTTCACCTCATTTGAAGGCATCATGGGCCTTTTATCATAATACAATCAATTATGGTCAAGTCAAAACAACAAATCTCTGTGTTCCTCTAAAATATATGTAATAATTCATAGTTTAACTTTACAACTTAATCTCAACCTAAACAACAACTTGATTTAAAAACATTAGACTGTTTTACAAACTAAAATGATCATATTCAAATAATTACAATTAGGCCTGTCGCGATAAACAAATCAATTAATGGCACGATAAATTAAAACTATCAACCTCATTTTAATTATCGGCATTATCGTCTCTTCCGGCCTTTTTCTCTTTGTATTGATGACACTGAATGAAAAAAGGCTCAACTCCGGTGCTCTCCACTAACCCTCCCTTCCTCATTTCCTTAGTGTAATGCCCAGCGCACACTGAACGATCTTAGAGCAGACAGCCGATTGTCGGCCCATTTTCATAACCTGAGAGCCCTGATAGACCCCACATTAGACGACAGAAATCATAGGTATAACGGTTCGATCATGATGTGTTGTGGTGTCCAACAGTGGGCACAAAATAATGGCTACAAGTTCAGTTAACTAATTTTAAAACCAGGCATCAATCAATGCTTTACTACAATCTACCTGCAGTGCATGTGGCCAGTGTCAGTCCTGACTGAATGAAAATCATTATAACCTATTTATGTCACATTGATGAACAGCTGAAAAGTTACCGGGTTTATCAACTGCAGTAGCAATTTCTCTCCAACTCCTCGCCTTGTCATTTCTATATTCTTTGCATGAAATGTTGAATAAACATTAATGTTGTTTCCACATATCATCTCCGATATCCCCTGGACTTCGGTGTCAGCTGTTTGGGATTCCACTCCGTAATTTCCCCTCAGAAAGCACGAAGGGAATCCGTGCTTTCTGATTGGCTACCTGTCACATTCAACAGGTTGCGTTAACGCTCCCAGTCGGGGAAAAACCCTGATTTAGATCGGAGCGGCAACGACGATCTACCGTAACTCACTACAGGATGATCAGTTTTGAAATCACAAGCGACAATCTTATAGAATGTCTAACGTTCTAAGATTGTCCTAAGGGGAAAATCAGGGCAAAAAATCCTGTAGTGTGAACTATTACATCAGGTAGTCGATGTGCCCATCTTCTCTATTTAAATCTAATGATTACTGAAGGGCAACATATTATACAGACCTCATAATCTGCACTCTTTTGGTTGAATCCAGTATTTATTTCCACTTTGGCTTTATGTTGTTTAGTTTTTATTCAAGTACATTTTTATTAATGGAGACTGAGAATCCATTTTATTTTTCTTTTTGGATGTTTTGTTTATTTTGTTTATCAGTTCCAGTGTTAAGTGTTCTTTTGAAAATAAAGTGTATCTATCTTTGGCAGGAAATCGCATGCATCATAATGTCATTTCCATTAAATCAGTGTAAAAATGTCTTCAAACAATATTATAGTTTATCGCAATAATTTTTGAGACAATTAATCGTTCAGCAAAATTTGTTATCGTGACAGGCCTAATTACAAAATACATTCCAACATGGTTCTTTTGTAATATTCAAAGTACCTTTGATAACTGACTCCAAACCCACATTTCTTGAGTAACTTTTTTTTTAAATGTCCGCTGGACTTCGGGTTGCGCCGTGTCAGCGGACTGATGAAATATTCTCATCATAAATGCTGCGTTTCCTCATAATTAATAGACATAAAAGGTATGAAAACATCCATCTATGTGTAATTATTCTATGCATTGTGTTTTTTGTGTTTGTTCAGAGGAGACTCAAAGTGGAAAATTCAAGGTGGAACTTAAACTTGTTTACAGTTTCTTCAGTACAGCCAAAGTGAAACACACAGAAAGTCACATAGCTCAGATAATAGCGTTAGCTACTGGCCCAGTCCAGATACTCAGGCTGCACCCTACGGCCCTCTGTGAAGTGTGGATTGAGTTGAACATAAGGGTTCAAGTGTCCAGGTTAAGAGTGTGCAAAAATGTGACAACTGGGACAGTACACCTCTGTGTTGTAACGTCGACATCCAAAATGGCTGGTCACTGTTGAGGCGTTTGCGCTGCTAAAAAGTACAACTACAGCAACAAAATAATATATATTTTAAATGTGCAGTAAAGGTACTAACAATTTAATCATTTGGTTAAGTTTTTATTCGCAAATACTGCTTTCCACAAATCACCTCCATTTTTAAAGTGAAATAATTTTATCTAAGAGAGTGCTTAAATGTTGCAATATCACAAAAGCCCAATTTTTGTACCAATATGGTAATAACTTAATTTAAGATTTGAAATTTGTCTTGTATTTGTAACATTTTGTTTTACTTTCCTCAATAAGTTTGACACTATTCTTTTTTTCTTTCTTTTTTCTGCTCAGTTTATCTTATCACCTACATATGCAACATCTACATGCAACTAAGACCATAGACATCTACCAAAGACACATAGCAACGACATAGACCAACAACATCCACACATATGACTTCTACTTATTTTTGACTCAAATGGAACCCCATATCCACCACCAACGATAAGGATGACCGTTGCTAAGAGATAACGGTCGCTAACACGGATGTTAATGAGCGCTGTGTAGCTGTACTCCTAGTAGAGATATTTAGATTTCCAGGTAAGCTGGTGATGTTAATAATATACTCTATGTTATGTTATTGTGTTCTGTTAAGTATTGATTTCCACACTGAGTTCCGTATTAATGTTGTTTCCGTTATAAGTTGCTTTTACTGTGTGAGCTGCCGCCGCCATTACCGTGTTCAGAGCGGGAAGGGAGGAACAAGTAATGTGTCTGTAGTTGGAGAAACTCGCTTCCTTTCTGAACCACACAGCGATGATAGGGTGGTTTATATATGACGTAAAATGGAGGGAATATCACCTGTGTTTTTATAAACATGCGTTAAGGTAAAAAGATGACCGTTGCTAGCTAAGCGATAACCGTTGCTAAGACGGATGTGTATTAGCCCTGTACTGAACTTCTATTAAAGTTATTTTGTGTTGCATTTTACAGTGAAAATGTCTTGAGTTCTGCCTCAGAGAGAGTTTATCAACCAGCAGGTAACTCCTGCTGAAGAAACATTCACAGAGTTGAGAGAAATCAACGTTAAGATGGAGGAAGAGATGGACGATCTGCGCAGACTGCTGGATTTTACCCGGATACCGAAGATCATCTTACACCGGATAGGTAAGAAACACCTTCACGTTTTACTGATTAGTCAGGTTAAAGAGAGTTTTTAGATAGATAAATAATCGTTGTGTTCGGAAACCTATTTAAAGAATCCGCTCAAATTGTAAATATTAAGTAGAAAATTCCAGAAGAAATGTAACCGGGGCCAAAGTGGGCCCGTCAGTTTGGACCCAGCGTTCCTCATTGAGATGTGATAGTTTGTCTATCAGACATTTAAAGCAATACGGAATAAATCGCGTCCCGTTTTGGTTCTATACGCGGCGGTTTTTAAACATCTTGAAGGTAATAAGAATCACGCCAAGTTGCTATTTGTAGACTTTTCATCGGCTTTTATTAACACAATTCAGCCCCATATTTTGATTGACAAACTTCTTAATAATTTTTATCTGGATTTTAATGTGGTGGGCTGGATTCTCGATTTTTTAAAACCACTTAACCTCCACCCGCCCGAGCCCGGGCGATTTGCATAATTTTTTTTTATGAAAAAACATAACTCCGCCAAAAACAATGCCAACATACCCATGCCATACATCTAACAGAAAACGACTATCAACTCCATTTTAACTTCTCTATCCACCACAGACGCTCACAAGTAATAGTTTGTGATAAAAATTAAAAACATATATTTCTGCATCCTACCTTTAGAAGTCTTGATCGAA
>CAEFZY010037367.1:0-22187 GCA_903066815.1 Brachyrhaphis roseni
TGACGTCGAAAAAGTGCCAAAAAAGTCATAATATAGTATGACGTCGAAAAAGTGCCAAAAAAATCATAGTATAGTAAGTTGTCGAAAAAGTGCCAAAAAAGTCAGAGTATATAGCATGACTTCGAAAAAGTGCCAAAAAAATTATAGGATAGTATGACGTCGAAAATGTGCCAAAAAAACTCATAGTATAGTATGTATTTGAAAAAGTGCCAAAAAAGTTCATACTAATGACATTTTCATTAGTATGAAAATAATGACATTGAAAAAGTGCCAACAATGTCATAGTTGACATTGTTGGCAACAATGTCAACAATTGTTGACATTGTTGCCAATTGACAACATTTGTTGCCAAATATCGTCAAAATGTTTTTTGACGACATTTTTTTTTATGTCGTCAAAAAAGTGCCAAAAATTTCATAATAGAGTATGACGTCGAAAATGTGCCAAAAAAGTCATACTATGACGTCGAAAAAGTGTAAACAAAGTCATAATACAGCATGACGTCGAAAAAGTGCTAAAAAAAGTCATATAGTATGTTTTCGAAAAAGTGCAAAAAAAGTCATATTATATACTATGACGTCGAAAAAGTGCCAAAAACACTTGGCACTTTTTTGGCCAAAATGTGTTTTGACACAAAAGTGTGCCAAAACCACTTTTTTACGACAAAGTGTTTTTGGCACTTTCTCGTAAAAAAAAAAGTGCCAAAAATAGTCATAGTATATAGTATGATGTCGAAAAAAATTGCCAATAAAAGTCATAGTATAGTATGTCTTCGAAAAAGTGTAAAAAAGAAATCAGTATAGTATGACGTTGAAAAAGTGCAAATAAAGTCATAGTATAGTATGACATCAAAAAAGTGCCAAAAAAAGGGTACCCACTATGCTATGACATCCAAATGTGCTGAAATGACACTTGACATCAAAAGTGAGCTCAAACATGGCATACTATAGTATCACATGGAAAATTCGGCAAAATTACAACATAGTATGATGTTGAAATAAACTGAATTTACTCGCAGTAAAATATGACATAAAAATGAGGCCAACTGAGTCATAGTAATGTATGACAGTATATTATGTGTCACACTTTACTATGTATAGTATGATGCAGTTTAGCTCGAAAATTACCTCAAATGAGTTGCAGTATAGTACAGCATGTTAACATTGAAAAGAGTTCAAATGAGACATGTCAAAAATTAGCTCATATAAGAAAACATGTATAACATGACAACATACCTCAAACACCTCACAACTTTAATAGCAGTCAAAGGTTGTTCTATAAATATCTCAACCAGACAGGGTGTTTGTAAAGTGACAAAGAAATAGTTAATTCTGTGTGCAGGTAAATTGTAATTTCGTTTTTCAATGTCAGGAAGTTAACATAAAATAGTGAAACAAATATCCCTCCCCGCTGGATGCCAGTTTGAATTTCTCAGCCACAGAGTAGTCACCAAATTCAAGGTAACCTGAACAATTTATCACCAGTGCCCATGTCCAATTACCAGGAGTTAGGATGAGAAATATGCTCTAAGGGCAATTAAGAATGCTGTCAGCTGACTCCTGGACTCTATGCAATGGGTTTCTCTGTTAGATCAATGTCTTCTCTCTGTCTTTTTTTGTCACAAACTATCCATCGACTCTGTGTTTGCCTGACTGCACCACCTCTCTAAGCTGCTGGAGAGAGAAGTCCGGCTCGCATGTTGAAGCGGAATAAACAAGAGGAGGAGAAAGCAATCACTGAATATATGAAAAGTGGTTGTCTGTTCTAGTTGTAAGTCAAGCCTTCAAATTTCATCTCCACTCGCTGCTTGTAAAAGCTGTCACAGTTGAAACTACGCCCAGAAGACATAGCAACCAGATTAGGCAGTAGGTCTCTCAGTAAATTGTTTGTTTAGAAGTGTTGATTATTCTGTGTCTTCAACAGCTTCTGAGACAGCTAAATCCAAACTGTGTCAACAACAATTAAAATGGGAAAGAATGCCTTGTTCTGAGGGATTTGTAAGAAAAAAGCAGTCATCACTGAGGTCCTTCTGCAATCAGGAAAATTGAGTTTTCCTTGTGATCTCGCTCTGTGTCATGAGTGCACATACTGTAGAAAACTGACAGGGAGACAAACAAACACTGATTTGATGTGAACAAACAACACCACCAGAGGAAATATATTTTTTTCATGAACCGGTGACACATTTCCTCTCTACTTGGTGCGAACAGAAAACGAGCCTTAATTATTAAACAATAAGAACATTTCAGTCCTAATATTCAGTGCTTTATTTTTTCATATTTTGTCACATTATAGCCACAAATTTCTATGCATTTGTTATGAATTGTATGTGCTAGACAAACAGATGCGAGGAAAAGGAAGCAGAGACTCGTCTAAAAGTTGCAGGACGCCAGGCTCATATCCGTAAGGATTTTATTGTTATTGAGAGACTAAATGTGAAGCTGTATGTTTAAAAGGAAACTAAAATTATTCTCTTTTGCATTAAATTTATAAATTGACCAACTTGTAAAGTAATTGGTTCCACTTTGATATAATATATATAGACATTTGAATAAAGTAGTCTGAATACCAAGAATCATTTACCATTCCACCTCCCAGCTGCTCATTATTTTGAGTTTCAACACAAAAAATATATAAAAAAACAACAAAAACATTGAAGTTTGTTGGCGTAATGAGACAAAATGTGAAAAGGTTCAAGCAGTATACACACTTTTGTAAGGCACATTGATTGTGGTCATAAGTTCGGTAAATGTGAACACTAAAAGAAAAGCTCGTCGAGCCTGGTTTCTCCTCAATTTAGCTGCACTTTTTTATTACTTGAATGCCATTTTTTATTCAAGATGCCAAAAAAATGTAACATTTCATGCGTTATTTCAGTGATGGATTACCTCCTAAATGTTAACATCTGATCAACAATTTATTTTTTTAAGCAGCACAGACCATGAGCTAGAATATTCAATCATATGAAGAAGTTCACTCTTCCCATTTATGTCAGTCTGTTCCTCTGTTTGGTTAATTTATGGTTTGTGCTCCTTCCCTTACCCCAAAAAATATATATGTCATATTGCTCCCCTGTCTGTTCTTATCTCTGTCTAACACGCGCTCACATCTTGCCCTCTGTCCTCCACTGGCCCAAGCTCGTGTCCAGAATTTACCTGCTTCAGTCCCTCTGGATAGTAGCCGCCATCACAACAGCACCAGCTCACTTTCACACACATTTTTATGGACAGACTCCTCTCTGTGAGGCCCTCTTCTGCGTTTCTGACGTGTTTAAACACGCAACCCTGTTGCCAGAGGTAGAGCTATAGTTAATTGGAGGCAGAGGGAGTGTTAATTGGTTCTTTTAGTCATAAAAGGACATTTCTAAAGCGGCTTTAAATGAATGAGAGCACTCGTAGCCATTCATTCTGATGCTTCTTTTCATTACAGTGACGGGCTCAGATTGGTGAGGTCACCTCTTGATTTTTCTCATGCAAAGCTTCTAGCAGACCAATCTTGCCATGCCGTGCTGTGATCAAGTAGTACAGTTATGACGCTTTCCAAGAAATAAAAATAACAAAACAAAAAAAACATGCACTAATGGGTTCCTTTTTATTGAATAAATACATATCAAGTTCTGCAACAAGTTACAGCAACAATTAGCCTATTGTACATCTCAGATGGCTTTAAATGTGGCATGAATCAGACAGAGAGGTGTCGTTTGGTTTTTAATGCTGTCATTTACAGGCACACAGAAATCTGACTGTTAATGTGCAGTAACAGATGGTGTAGTAAAAATGACTCAGTATTTCGGTCATTTACTGTAAAGCTAAAACCAATGGAAAAATAAAATTAAATGCAGTTTATGCATTGAAGTGAAATGACTGGTTGAAATCATTCATAAATCTGCTGCTTATTATTAGCCTAAGCCTGGTCTCCTTTTAAGTTAATGTGTAATTCAGGTAGAAGTCATCATGATTTTAAGGAAATACACATCATGCTTTTTATCTCCCACAGTAGAAGCGTTTTTGTGTTAAAAGCTGTGCAATAAAACATAATGTTGCATTTTTGTTGACTGCCAGTGTGCCGTGTTTTTTATCAACATAACTTTGCTGCCATCAGAGATGAAATCTACCCTGAAAAAGCTTTTACAGGGGATGCCAGCCACTCCATCATGACACATTTCAGGAGCATTAGACTTTCTCTGCACATCATCACATTACACCACAAACAGCAGTGACACAGAACTGTACAAATCAGAGCAGATTTAAAGCATTTCCCCTGAGTTTTCCAGCGGATTCGCGACGACTCCAAGCTGCTTCAGAGTGCCTCAGTGCATTATTCACAACACAAACGGAAACAGTATCTTTACATTCAACCGCTGTTATATTTCAGATTAATGTGAAGCACTAAACAATACAACCTTTCTGTTTGCCTATTTTTGGTAATGCGCTGTGGATGCAATATGTTTCTAATAAATCCTCAACCTCTATTTGCCATCCTCCTGAATCAGATGGAGAGATTAGCTTAATATCAGACACATGACGCATCAAACCACAGCCGGCAAATGCATTTTGTGAAAGAAGATGGGAGTCTGTTGCTATGAAACAGCTTCAATAAATGTTAGAGAACAGTCAAAGAAACAACTTTGATAAGGTTATTAGTACCCAACAGATAATGCTCCCGCCCACATACTAGTAAAACCTAACATCAAACATTGCTACAATAAAAACAATACAAATGTACACACCTGTGTTTTGTTCTTCGAAATGCAAGAGCCGCATTTCATAAATCTACATATTGATTGAGAAAAATCCTCTTTCTGAAAGCGTTCTGAGAATTTTTTATTCATCTCATGATTGTTGCTAATCTTAATCAATGAAATATTTTTTAATTAAAGCAGCCTAAATGAGATGGATGAGTTGGAGTTAGAATTCATCCTACTCACAGGGGATGCTGTTCTCAATCTCATCAGTATTATTCCAGGGAGCCATCTGTGAACTTTACCATGCTGGCCATTAAATTTGAACATCCTCACAACCATCATGTTAATAAAGTACCAGGTATTAGACCGAGCCCCTGGCATTGGAGTCCGCTATTAATGCTCCCACTGGGCTGGTACTATCAGCATGTGGCTGCACAGCTCTACAGCTGTTCTCATGGTGTATCATTCATCATATTTAAATTATTTCGCACAGCAGCCTTAACTGTGGCTTGCAGAAGTGAAATTATAAATGTCAAAGTTTTTTTCTTGGGGGCAACTCTACTGTAATTGCTCATTATACTGTAATAAAATGAATTTAATGTTTTGAATACACAAAGGGGAGTGAGGAAGCACATAGAGATTTAAAATAATCCTAAAAATTACAATTTACATGAAGAAGGGTTGCTCTTTAAAAGTCACCCTGGAGAGGCAGATTTTAACTTTAATTAGGTAGACATTGTCCAGAATATACAGATTTACATGTAATTCCTTTTCAGTTTCCAGTGTAATCCTCCTTCTTAACATTTCTCCACCCCAGAGTATTTTCGTCTGTAAGCTTCAATTCCAACTCCGAGCGCACTCCATTGTAGGTCCCGGATAGAGCAGAAGTTATTGTTAGTGGACACAGAAATGGGGATTTGTCTAATTTAATTAAAGCTGTTGAGCTATCTTCTGCTTCTGTATTATATTCAAATGTGTTCATTCTTACAGAGCAAAGATTTGGGTTTGTGCCTGGATTTTTCCTAAATTGAACAAGAAGAGAAATGCTCATTTGTTAAATAAACAGCATTGCATTTCTTATTGCCTTCCCAGCAGAGCAATAGTCAGACAATACAGTAAAAATCTGACATTTGAACTTGTATTCTGTCAGCAAATTGACACTACTGGAAGCCTTTTAACACCAAAGGCCATGTTCAGAACAACAACAGCTCAGTGTCCAAATAGTTCTGAGGAGTTGCTGAGGTGTGCAAAGTGATGTCCCTGTGTTTCTACATAAAATGATCCAATTCAAAGATCAAATTTACTGCTGTGTCAGAGATTTTGTCTGACAAAGTACTGCTAATGGCATATCAGGTATTTTCAGAAAAGATTAACAACAAAACATGCTGGCAAAACCTCCAATGAAACCTTTCTAGAAACAAGCAACATTTGTATTTTTCTGATTTTAACAAAGATAAATGCAAGTCTTGCTTTAAAATGACATATCTTTTCTTAGTATGCTTTTACAAAAACAAACAACCAAGGTTGGTGAATCCACATATAGTTTCTAAGACATTACATTTGTAAAGACACTCATAACATATATCTAATCTCTTAGTATAGTGCAAGCATTACTATTGGTGCTTGCACTAAATTCAACTGACAATTCAATCATCTTTCTGTCCATCTACTCGCTCTTATCATTTAAGCATCAATCCATCCAGCTAAATGTTTGTTTGCCTCAAAAAAATCCATCCTTCTGTTCATTCCTGTCTGTCCATCCAAACGTTCTTTTATTTGTGTTTCTGTTCATCGATCTATTCGCTTGCCCATCATTCCATGCAAATATCCATATCTTATACTTTAAAAACAGTATGCAAATAGTTTTCAGGAAAAATATACAATTTTAACATGAGCAATGTGCAGGAACGGTTAGATAAGAAAAACTAAGAACGTAGTTTCTAAGATCGTCACCATCATTGTTACATCCTGCTACCTTGAAGTAACCAGGTTTAAATTTACATACACACGCATCGTGTGTATGTAAATTTAAACAGAATAATGCTTCAGAGTCTTTCCAAAGCAATTAAAGCTTGATACATGTAGATGTTCCCATCCACTTTGTTGCTCACCACAGTGGTCCATCACGCCTGAATGTGACACTAATGCACATATCTGTTGGTTGGTTGCTCTTCACATAATCCACTTTGTCCCATCAGCTGTCAGGTCTTTATGAGAGAGACAGGTGTGGGTCTGGCTCAGAAGGAATACGCTGTAGTTTTTTTTTTGCAGGTCAGTGAATAACTTGTTTTCTGAGAAGAAATGGTGACTAAAACATGCAAGGGATGCCAATATGTAATTTGAAGAGGAGGCGGCTGAGTAATAACTTGCCAACAGATTTATGTACATGTATGCAACAGGGCAATGAGTCCTCTGAGGTTCTAAAATGCAATAATAATTGTGATAATAAATGGCGTGTTATTGGGACTTCATGGAAATGTGCTAGTCTCTGAAGTGGCTAACAGATTTCACCCCGGAAACAAGGAGATTTTATTTTTTTACATGCGGTTAAACAATGCTGAATTAGTTGTAAGCGTGTACCTGCGTGGCAGGATGCCCTCATCTAAAGCCATTTTCTGTTTAAATAAAACATGGGACATTGTAGCAGCTTGTTTCTTGGCAAACAATCTAAAACAATTCTTCCCTTCTTCTTTTAAAGTCCAAAAATGATCAACATCTTTTCCACCATACTGATTTAAAATGATGTTATAAAGGTCTTAAGTGCTTCTCTTAATCAATACTGCTGCAAAAAAACTAACTTGAAATTAAACTGTCTATTTCAACAAACCATGTGTCTTGGTTAAAATGTAAATCCCATGTTGCCTTTTCTATTGATTTTTAAGAGCAGAAAAGAAGTTTCAAAACACACTTTCTGACAGCAACTTCAGAGCTACCCGTCTGAAATGAAAATAGACTACCATACATGGATGATCTTGTTATTTCTAGGCCTGCACAGCATGATTGCCTATTGCAACAAAAAAGTACAACTCCTATTTCTCAACAGATCCAGCTCACAGGAAAAGTGGGTTAAAGATCAAGAAAATAAATGGATGAAGATGAATTTTTTTCTCACCCTTCAAAAACATATTCTGCTTAAAATATGTTTTGCCCCATAATTCAGAGACAACCAGAATATTGGCTGTCTTACTCTGTCTTCTACAATGTACATCTCCCACTAAGGTGGGATATGCGTTAGACAGACGTACCAATATCTTATCCTTTTTCTTACCGCTTTGCATGTTAATTTTATTATTCTTCAAGTCACTACAGAATATGACGCTTTCATTGGTTTCACTTTCTCCTGCTCCAATTTTAAAAATAAAAATATAAACATATTGAAATGTGTTATGCAAAAAGAATCCATCAATACATCACACTTCAGGCAAGTGTGATGGACACTTATCTGAAGTGTCAATACATGAAGTTTTTATGAAGCTGATTTCAGTCAACCTCACACATAATTTTAGGCAAAAAACATTCAGAATTTGAATAATTGAGGCTTTACAGACATACTACCCGAGGAGCACAAATTTACCTATGTTTGATTAAAGAGCTGTAAGCATGCTGTGTTGAATAGAAAAATCATAAGCGGGGTTGGGAAAGAAAACTGGTACTGAGTAAACATGGTGGATCTGTCCCCCCCTGCCCCACACAGTGCCCGTCCTCCTCTGCTGTCTTCTCCTTTTGCACCTTGTTGGAGGAAGCCCTCCACTGAAGTGACAGGACACACCAGAGGCTGGGAGCCTCGTCGCCAGATCGCGCTGGCCGCCTCTTTCCCCGGGCCTTGCAGTACTTCCGGTACGCTGGCAAGCCAAGCATACACAATCCAAGTACAGCATGCCCTCACACATGCACGTGGCACATGCGCATTTGCGCTTAAAAAGCATCCAACATAATTGCATGCACTTTCTGGAAGACATGGATGTCGACTACACATGACATCTTTCTAATATCCTACCCTCAACACATACATGTTGTAGAATGCCAGGCCAACATTTCCAACTTCTCCACATTCCCTCTGACTGCCATTGCTTCAAGCTTACATATGTTATCCAGTTCTGTGGTGTACCCACAGGATACAGAGTCATCCAGTGGCATTCTGGTCCATTTTCTGTGCCTGTTGTCACTGTTTTCTTTTGCATTTCCCATTGCTCTGGGGCTGGCCTCAGCCAAAGAACACCATCAAAGACAGCAGAAAAAAAAAGACACCCCTACTTCTCCCCCAGAGGCTCATGTGTATGTATGTGTGTGTAGTGTACAAGTACTTGTTTTGCTGTCTTCACTTAAGGCCGTGGAATTTCCCAGCAACTCTGGAGATGTTTCTCTATGCGACAGGTGGCAGCTGGGGAGAATGCAGGCTTTCCACTGAGTCCTGTAGTTAACTCTCTGCATGGTAAAAAGAAGAACGGGATAGGGAAAGGTTTCAAAACATGCTCCAACCAACATATGGCAGAAAATGCTTAAGCATCTGTAATTCCAATTAAACACATTGAATGGATGTGAGCAAACAGATTTTTACCTTTTTCTTTTTTACCATATTTGTGAAGGACACTTATTTTTTGATTTCACAAATAGTATTTGTGGATTAGACCTTCATTTGTTGTCAGTCTAGAACAATTTAGTCCAGATCTTACTATTCTTTACATTGTGGATTTTACACTTGAACATCCATTTGGGTCCAACTCATTCTCTCCCAATTGTTTATATTGACCCCACATCAAAAACTGCCACCAGTTGTGATACTTATACATACTATCCAAATGACTTCAGTGCTCTAAATATAAGCAAAGTAGTTGTGCCTCATCCTTAGTATGTTATCTACTAATCTATGTGTTTTTCAGAATAGAAAGACACTGAAAAGATTATCCATTGACTGTTCTAGTTTTGAACTCAGGTATTTTGCTGCTGTTGCTTTGGATTCCACAATTCCATTTTACTCTTGAATATCCTGGCTCTTATATCTATGTCACAGCTTTCAGATCAAAAGGTCCATGTGCAGAGGTTGCCACTTCAACCCCTGCTAAGGTTATATGGTTTTCAGATCCAAAGCAGCAAGTGCTTTGCTCTGGTTTACACAACTGAGGAGAGCATAAAGGATACAGAGTGCAAAATAAGTACACAATAAATATTCTTCAGCACATCTGCAACTGTCTTGATAAAACTAACAGAACTAAACCATCAACAATGAGAAAGAAAGAGAAAATTACAATAAGACTCACGAGAACGTGGGGGAAGTGAAGAACAACTACATGTAACAACTACTTTCTGTTTGGGAGCAGCTTGATACATATCCTGTAACTTTGCCATATAGTTCAACAAATTTTAACTTTGACTTCAGCACAACACAGGCTCCATTGAACTGCGCACATCTCCAAGGAGGGCGATGTTGCTTTACTTGCGCTTTTCACTGTGCAGCTCAAAACTGCTGTTGTGCAGAGCTCACAATACAAATGAAAAGGCTTCAGAGTGCAGTGAAAGCACCATATGACTGGCTCATGACATAAATCAGAGGAAAAAGATAGATGTGTTGACTTCAATTCCTTTTGTGTTGAGAACTTCTCACCTGATCGAGAGGCATGAGACGCATGTGGACATTTTAGAAACACTGTTTCTTATTTATCATCTGCATTTCAGATTTTTGAGTTTTGCTCTTTGGATGTTTTCCTGTGCTTAGAATTCCATTCATTCACAAATTCTGCTTCATCTGTCCACAATTCACATTTCCACTTAGTGAGGATCAATCGCAAATGTCCTATGAGTCCAGAGAAATCAAGGCTATCACTGGATAAGGATTCCTTTTTAATAGAGAACAAGCCATTGTATTTGCTGAAGATTTCTCAAAGTAGTCCCTTGCCCCTGTAGTTTAATAAGGTATTGATAAAAACAGCTTTTCGTCTTGGTGCAGTCTGATGGAACAATGATCTTGAGTTTCCATCTTTGAGTCTCTCTCTATTCCTCCAGATTCCTTGATTTGTATCAGAATATAAATAATTTGTGAAGCTATAGAAAATCCCTTTCAATTTTTCTTTTGAGCTTTAAATCATGTGTCTACATTATAAGCTTGCAGACAAAGTCGAGTATTATTAGCTGCTTAGACTAAAACAATATAATTTATTGTGAAAAACAACATCAACAGTTAACCGTTTTATGCATTGCTAAAAGTTAGCATTTATTTATTTTAATAGGGCCAAACAAATGGCTATTTGAGTTGAAATTGGACTGCATTTGATTTAGAATAAGAAATATTTAAAACCGATACAAAATGGTTTCATTTAAACTCTCAAACTCCAGTGCTTGAAGGTCAGTGGCTTGCCACAGTTACTTCAGCACACCTGAAATCAAATAAGTAGGTCATTAGCCGGACTCTGTACAGCTTAATTTCATGCTGAGGAGTTTATCCATTGGATTCAGGTGTGTTGGACCAGGATGCATCAAAGAGAAGCACAGGGTCCCGAGGGCTGGAGCGTAAGACCAAAGTTTAAGATTTGCTTTGTAACAACAAAAAAGGACAATGTGGCTTTTCTTTTGGTGTTACAACATCAGAACAGGACAAGAAAAAACACACAAAATAACTGGAAATAAAACATTAAGGCAAGTTAATCCTGGACTGAATTATTCTAGACTGATTCAGTTTTGTGAAACTTTTACTATCAGAAAAAAGAAATGTGTGGATTTGTATTTCCCCTCAAAATGTTCCTAAAATCCTTTTTCATCTTTTTTCTTGTGAACAAAATATTAGGCAAGTCCATCTCATGACATGTCTGTATAATAATGCCACTAATTATTTTCCATGTAAATATGAATACATGTAGTGAACACTGGAAAAATACACTGAATTATTTACTAACCAATATGAAAAAACAACTGCATATTTTCTGGCATATAACTTGTTGACAACTGTTTCAGCCTAACACAATAGCCTGGTACATCTCTTTGTATATAGCAATTGTTGCTTCATTTTCATTGTGTATCAAGTAGAAGAGACACTTTACTTTAATGTATGATGGAATATGGTAAGACGCTATCCCTTGCAGAATAAAACTCACATAACTGCTGCATTGTTTTCACATTTAATGCTCAGTTACATTTTTCTACAAGTCTTTACCCAAATCGCATTAATCAAAAATGAAGAAAACATGAAGGATTCATCTCAAGTCACGCAGCTCAACTGTTTACTTTTTTTTATTATTATTATTTTTACATAAATAACCAATACAGCAGCTTGTCTGTTTCCCTGGTAACCAGGTGATTCTCCTTGGCAACCTCCGCCCACAGAGACAGTCTGCTGCATTCCTCCGCTCTGGAGGAGAATTATACACTTGGTGGGACTGATGTCAAGTTAATGAGTGGAACACACAGTACACCATCTAACCTAATTGCCTTTATTTTTCTTTGTAACTTGATGAAATGAACAAGCAGGATTACAGACAACTTGACTGAAATGGCTGAAAGGCATTTTCATCTACTCAGAGGTTGTACTAAAGGGGGTGGAATTGATAGTCGTGTCAAGAAACAAAGATCATAATCACTAATAGAATAACAAACACCATTAAGTTAGGTCCAAACAAAACACAGAGCAGCATTTATTCCTAGATTTTTTACAGCAGCTATGCTTTTGTGTGTACTTTTTTAAAAAGTGTTTTAATTTGCTAGACTTAGAAGGACATGTATTGAAAGCTGCACTGAAAAGCCTTGGATTCAAATTTTCATTACATCACCACTTTCAGCACACTGGCTAACTTTTTTTGTAGATTAATTTGATGTTTAAAGACAGTTAAAGAGGACATTTCTAACAAAATTACAGCATCCATTAACATTTATTTGAAAAATGAAGAAAATTATATTAGAGTTCTCAAAGCAACATTTTATGAAAGCTTTAGCTTGGGTAATTTTTCCCCCTTAATCTTTCAGCAAGCCACTAGGAAAAACTCCTACTGTAAAATGAGATTTGACTTAATCTTCTTGTCCTCTAAAAGGTTTTAGAGGACGAGCAGAGCTTTATACCATCACAGTTGTGATGATATGGAGCTCTGTGATGTGTGGTTGTTAATTGAGGTGTTTGGGCGTGTCATAAAAATATATCTCTTTTTTTCCCCCATTCCTCTCTCAGTCATAAACACGCCGTCATGTACAAATTGGATGTACAATGCTCAAATTTTAATTGAATGCTTTAAAAACTGTTACAGAATTTCCTTTATTACATCGAACAAATTTCTGTTCTTCATGGCAGATTTGTAAAGTGCATGATTAACGGTTGTCCTGTGAATAGGTTCTCCCTCCCAGATTGTATCTTTGCAACATTTTCCAAAGTTACCATGGGCCCTTGAGGTGTGTTTTGACTATTTCAACATTTTTTCTTCCCTTTACCATAGCTCTTTTGTTGTCAGTGTTTCAACTGTGATGCTAAGTAGGTAACTCCTGCTACTGCAGCACTGTTAAGTTGACTGGGATCTCAAAAGGTGACACCGTGGGATAGAAACACCAATCACAGAATTAAAAGCTGTCATTTTCAGCTATAAAACTACAACCAATGATTCTGTCTCCATGATTGCATTTCCTATCTTGACTCATTTAAATTTCAGTCGAACGCTGTAACTGTCAAAGACTTTAAAAGGATTTTACGAATGCCGACTTTTGTGTTGGCTCGCTTCCAAGGCAAGAGAACAGGGGAGACGAGACAGAAAGTCGGGATAACAACTGGGTGTTCTCATCATGAACCTGAGATCATTTCACATAGCTTCCTATGTGAAGCAGCATTATAATCATTCCAGAGTCTGAAAGCATTTCTATTATTCAGGTCATTAATTAATAAAATCTGAGACATGTTTAAAAGGAGCATAAACCAAACACACACAAAGTAGTTAAATATCAATATCAAGGAATTGCATTTTTTTTCTTTTTACTGAATAATTTACTCATTTTGTTACAAGCAATAGTAAACACATGTTGATGATTTAAAATGTTAAAGTATGAGCTCAATAAATAAATTCAACAAATTGTTCCTTTACAAAACACATTCAAAGCAGTATGGTAGTTTTCTTCTTGCCCTTTTAAATGCAGCCGAAATGCAGACAGGAAATAAGTTATCTTCCTTTTAGAAAATCTCAGATTGTTTTTATGGAATGTGTATGCTCACGTACTAATCTTAATCTGTCGTTGAAAGAGCAGAGTACAATTATTCTTTCAGTTTCTATCCCTCCAACAGAACTTTCAGTCTTTATAACCGCATAAACTCGTCATTTAATTTTATGAACCACATTTAATGGACCCATTCCACAAAAAAGCGAAATGCATTTAGCTTTAGCTCAAAACGTTCTTTCCAGAATTTGTTTGCCGTGTTAAAATATTTAGTGGCCTCTGTTTGGCCCTAGCGCTGATTCCCAGTTAAAAGTTATGGGAGATGAACAGATGTGGTGTCTGGTCCCCTCACAGCTACCAGTCACGGAGTTTATCATCCTTTTCAGATAAGCTGAGAAGAGAGAAGATTAGCAGTGCAAACACACATTAAACTTAAATTACACCAGTATCTCTCTCCTGTTGCCACTCTGTGTTCATGTCTGCCTGGAGGGCGAATGAGGTTTACCTTAATTCCAAATGAACACAAAAGCCATTTTCTTTCCTTTGTGTTGTCAGAACACAATCAACAGGTTTGTGTGGGAAAGTGATTACAGAAAAGGTTCTTGGATAAAGTGCCTGACTTGTTCCCAGCTGAACAGAAAGCAATACAACCACCATCCTGAAAGTCAGAAAGCAAGGAGATCGTGTTGTTGTGGTTTGTCGGGGAAACAATTACATCTACCACAGCAGCTCCGTCTTTCAGGGCTCAGTGTATGCTTGGATCTTTACCTTTTGATTTTTGACATTAAAACTGTTCACTTGCCATTTGTTATGCATATGCCTTTTGCATGTTTGATTGAATTAATTCATAATTTGCTTTTCAATCAGCTCAAAAAAAGAACTCCAAGAAAAGTAAAAACACCTAATTTACTGTAGGATTTATCTGCTGAGGGATAAGTGCAGTTCCTAGTAAATATATTAATACTTTACATAGAGAGTCTGCAATATCAGTCCACATAGGCCAGTGTCCTGCACATTGTTAATGCATCCCTGTTCCAACACACCTAAATCCAAAGGGTGAATTACCAACTTCACATGTCAGTAAGTTTTGCAAAGTTCTGATCATGAATTATTCATTTGATTCAGGTGTGTTAGAACAGAGTTTGCAAGAAACTGACCTCCGACAACTTACATTTCAACTTATGAAATGTAAGTTGCAGAATCTTGCTTTACATTTCATATATTCATTCTAAGTTTTCTTTGATAACTTTTCTTAACTTTTTCACATGAACACAACAGGCATCAATGGATTTTGGGGAGGATTTTATGTCAAAGAAGTTGTGAAGTATTGTGAAGTGGAAGGAAAACTGGTTTAAATCCTTCCTAAAAATTTAATTGAGGACAAATTCAACTTTGAAATGTATGTACATTTTAATGAAGCTACAATATTTTGGATGTAAATATTATGCTGCTTTGCACACAGAAATTACATTATTCCACATAAACTAAATACCAATGAGGTAAAATTCCTTGTTTGTGTGCACAAACTTGGCCGGTAAAGCTGATTCTGATGTGAAATTTGTTTATTGTAACCATATATTGATTAAATAGACAGATGGCAGATGATTCAAAAAGTCAAGGTAAAGAAGAAAAATGTAAGATGTTCCTGCTTTGTGATCATTTTCAGCTTCTCCTTGGCAACTGCACTCAGTATTGTCATTTCTTTCATAAAAAGACTGAAAAGGGAATAGAAAAAAATGCACTGCCTTAAGTAGGAGATGTTTTTTTTCTCTGCTGTCGTGTCAAAGATGTTTGATTACCTTAATGCAGCTGCACCTTGCAGTGACGCATGCTGTACACCTTTATTAAAGATATGTCATGGCATTGTCAGAATTATGAAACTCCAAAAGGAACGAGCAAAACCCAGTACGCCTACTTTCACATGTGAGAGGAACCTCACATGGGCATTTTCAATAAGTAGTTGTCTATCACAAACATTTTCTCTACAAAGATAAAAAGAATTAATGAGAAAAGAATTTAAAATGGCAAAAGCAATAGTTAGTATTCTGTCAAATTAAAACCTTGAACACAACAGACTGTACACCTACAGTCAAATGTCCAGATCAAACTGAGCTTGTGACGAAAAACGGAATTTTGAATTAAATAATTATTAGTAAAATGACAATGCTTTCCTCATAACTATTGCCAATGTCAAATGTCTAATGACAATCTGAATGTTTGTACTTGAGGATGTCACAGGAGTGAAACAGTGTGAGGATGCAGTGGAATATACTTGGAAACCGAGTGAAATGCCAAAAGTATTTACAGTTCCCTGCACACCTTTCACAATCAAAGTGAAGGTCTTAAATATTTTCCAGGCACAAAGTGTAATTTTATACCACAAACAAGTAACTATCTTACCTTCAGCTGTTATAAAACTGATTAATTTACAAGGAATTTTCTGTCACAATTTGACACCATTAAAATTAACCTTGGAAGAAGCTCCAACTCTTTGTGTTGTATGAGTATCATTAAATACTAATAAGTATGTTTTCAGAAGAGAGAAACAAAAACAAAAAGTGGAAACAATGATTTAAGTCCAAGAACTGGTATTTGAAAAGACCTCAAGACTTGTAAACAACTGAAAAGAATACATAGCACAACTTGGATTCTTTGGTAGAATTCCAAACAAAATCAGAAACATTATTTCTTTGGTTATTTATGAAAAGAAAATATTTTTTCTGTATTTAGTTTTCAGCATGTTAATATTAAAGGTTTCCAGAATACATCTAAAAGTCGTTTATGACTAAAATTTCTGTTGAGCAAATATGGGTGGAGGACAGAGGTTGCTCAGGCTGGTAGAGATAAAGAAAAAGAAAGTAGACTTTTCAAAAGTGTACACATAAATACAGTACCTAATAACCAAATATAAATAAAATGTGCCTTTATTTATGAGGGGAATTTTGTTTTGGTTGGTATTATGTACTCTGCTGTGGAATACTAAAGGAATTTATAAACAACAAGGCTGCTTTTCTGAGTATTAATTAATATAATAATATAGCTGGTATACTTCGATTGTAGCTTTCATTTTATAAATTGGGATGTTAAAAATCATTGCACATTTGTCCTTTTTTTAGACTTTTAAGAGAAATTGCATGAGACATTCTGAAAAATGGCACGGAGTATTTTTTCTTAAGCACAAGCTTATTGTCAAGATAGGTCTTAGAATTCACTGCTTATTGAGTCCATAAAAAAGAAAAATGTCCTTTCTAAATAATTGCTTTCTATCCGACAATTCTTCTCTAGCACGCATTAAGTTAGAAAGCACTGCTGCTCGTCTTAAAGAGTCCACTCCTGTCTAAATGAAGTAATATTCTACACAGGTAACTAATGTTGATGAATAAGAAAAAGCCATCATGTCTCCAGAGATATGAGTTTTTACACGCCCCATATTTCGTAAGTAGTCTTGCTAGTAGTTTTTGCCAGAAATATTTGTCCTCAGAGCTTCAGTTTAGTGAATGACAGCGAACAGAAAGTCAGCCAGTGGCAAAGCTTCCTGCCTGGAGATAGTTGCTGTTTTACAACAGGCACCCAGTATCTTTCTTTCTTTTCTTCTCCCCTTTAAATGTCCACGGGTGACCCCAAAAGATACACTCTCGCTGTGCTGTGCACATGTTCCTGCACAGGCGTTCAATTTTTCAAGCTGTGTTTGCAGGAAACACAAAGGAAGAAATGCAGTCAGACAAAGACAGAATAAATGCTCATAGCTCCCCGAGTCACCCTGCGGACCTCTTGTAGAAAAGATCTTTTCATCAGGTAGCAGCGAAGACCCCACTACCCCTCACCCCTTATCTCTTGAAGTGGAAAACAGGGTGTGAGTCAACTTCACCAAAGAAAGAGACTATTTTGCTCTCTAAACACGCTCATCTGATGACACAAAAAACTCTGCTGCAATAATTCTGCGTTCCCTCTGCTTGGATTTTAACACTAATTGTGAGCAAGTGGCTCTGTGGAGTGCAGAGTAATTAGAGAGTGCATATTTCATTTCTGCTCCTATAGAAAAAGCACAGCTGCAATGGCTTTTAGCATGCACTGTGTAGTCAAAAACACCACAAGGAAGCTAGTGGCCTGGTTGAGTTATATTCTCTTTAATAACACAATAAATGCTCAAAATAAAAAGTCTCTTTCACATAGTAGGCTACAGCTTTATTACCAGTTATGTTAAAACCCGTGATCTGTAGGGACTTGATTTACTGCTATGTAAAACTCAAACCAAAACACAAGGCTTGATCCAATTGTAAATGCATTTAGGGAAAATTACTTAGAAATCTAAACATCAATTTATTTTAAGCAAAAGTCAAGTGAAAATTAATGACAACATTTATGAAACTCTTGTATATTAAACCTAAAACTATTCATACCCCAGGCAGATATAGACTGAAAGAAATATTTTAGTATTGATCAACATAATTCGTCTGACGGAAAGCAATTTATCAACAACACATCAAAATAGATTCTAAAAAAAGTAATTTATAAAAGTAGTTACCTTATTCCAGATTCCTCCTCTTTTTTATCACACAAAAAGCTAAAATAATAATGAATTAATAAATCACAAGTATGTCAAGTAGGTGAAATTAATACACATAGGAGGGCTTCTTAAAGACAGATAAACAGATAAATTAGAACCAGAATTCCCACTGGCTGGTAGGTGATCAAATACATATTTCAAGCAATAAAATGCAAATTCATAAGTCAAAAATTATGCGATGAGATTTTCAGGATTTTATAGATCATCTCATAATTGTGGTTTATCTACAATGAAAATAAAATGCCTCTTATAAGCTGGACAACTTTTTAAAAATCAGTGGTGTATCAAAAACTTAATTTCCATGCCGTAGTGAACCACATTGGATCAGCATATTGAGGTTGCCAAGCAGGAAAGTTTGACTGGAACAAGAAAAACAAAGTACAGACTGCAGTGCCTGGAACATCAACGACAAGTGAGTTAAGTCAGACATGATTTCAATGCTAATATAACCCATGTAATACTGATGAAAACTCTTTAAAGCCAATTGAGTTTTCAAGCATATACCTGGAGTGGGACTGGGGCTTGTTATCTGCAAACATCTAATCTCCAAGGACTTGACTTGCATTGGAGACAAAATGCCTAGCTTTAAAAATTCCTAATGAAAATTACTGTTAGTGAGTGCAATACTATTGTCTGAGTGGTTGTGTCAAAGCATGACAAATAAAGGCAAAATTATGATAAAAGACAAGGCTTTTGTGATTTGCTTCACAAACCCTAAACATGGCTCATGGCTTTTTTTTTAAATTAATTTCTCCATTAATTTATAGGTTGATATACACCCCAGCTAACTGCAATGCACAAGCGGAGCTTATGTTTAGATTACAATGAGAGATTGTAGGATTGTAGACAGCCAGCACAGTTTAAAAACAGGTCAGTCACTGCAAAAGTCATGTTTTGCCACCTTTATTCAGTGGAGGAAAACTATGCAATTTTCTATCTGAAGGAGATTTTGCCTGAAGTAAAGGTTACATTAAAAATCGGGGCAAGTAGTGATGTGGCAATAACAGAACCATTCAAGCAAAGAGGCTGTAGGTCAAGAAGGTCAAAATTGCCATCTGCAGGGGGCTTTCTGATGTGCAAATGTAACTGCGCGTGGAAAATCTTTAAAATATGTAACATGTCAGAGACAATCATTATTAGGAAATAACTTTGTGATCAAACCTCTGACAGTTTATTTGAAGCAGTATACAAGCCATTCTTTACTCTGAGTTTGTATGCCTTTTTTTTTTTTAAATCAATAAGCTGTTGAGCTCATGCACAAGCGCACTTCTTTAACTCAGTTATTAAAGATCACTAAAATATTCGTCATGTGTAAGAAGTGTACCTCTAAATTATTGTTTCTCCACAGATGTTCAATTTTTCTGCAGGAAAGCTTTAAACAAATTGTCATTTACCCATTAAGAGGACTGCAGAAATGGTACTGATCTCGTTTTGAAAGGACAGGTTTTGTCTAAAATAGAAAGGCAATGTTCATTAAAATGATCTGTTAGGACATCTACATCATTAAATAAGGATAAAAATAAATTAAAAGCCCCAGAAAACATGCTGGCAGTAGAGGAATTTAAGAAGTGAGAGCAGACCTCATGGTGAGCTGCAAACTGTTACAGATAAATTAAAAATAACACCCTGGTTGTCAGAAACAAAAATGTCCCCAGCGCAGACAGAATCAATGTTCAAACCCGAAGCGAAAATGAGAACCAAAAGAGTGTTCTTTAGTGTGAGTTGAGCCAGACGTATTCTGGATAAAATGAAAAGTGTTCATGATATAAATAAAACCCCAAGCAAAGAGGTCAGTTATCATCAAAATGGATGTTAAAATTCTAAACTATAACCAGCCTGGACTGTTTCAGGATTGGACAGAGTCATTTCAAAATGGGCTGTTTGGAGCAGGTGCAGAGTAAAGCCTAATAAAAAGAATAATTTCCCCAGATTTTAATTAGCTGCATTTCAAATTATAAAAACCATCCAATGTTTGATGAATGACATGAATGTGGATTCAAAAACAGTATGACATCTGAGGCTGGCCAATAAAAAAAAAAAAAAGAGTGCTTGGTTGGACATAATTCAGTAACAGATGCATGGTCCGCAGACTCCTGCCAGGTATCAAAAATACAAATTTTTAGATTTTATAAAGTTGTTCAACAATAACAATTTTTGTTACCGAGCAAATTATACAGTGTATATCTAGTAAGTGGTCACAGGATGGAGTACTTACAGAGGCGGACTGTTTCGATGGGACAGAAACATTGAGTCAGTAGAGACAAAGTCAAACACAGGTTCTTCCCTCTCCCCAACCTTTAACATGTCATGGCCACATTAGACCCCTTGTTTTAAGCCAGAAACAATTTCCCAGTGTACATTAGTGCTAAAATCTACTTCTATTGTTTATAAAGAAGACTTATGTTGAGTGATATCTTTGGGACTAAGGATTTTTAATAATAAATTACAAATAAAGTTACAATAATTAACTTCATATTTTCTGACTTCTTCCCAGGAAAAAGGCCCTGGAGGAGATAAAGGCAATGGTGAAAAACTGACTAGTAATATAATATACCTTGGTTTCTTTCTCTTTGTCCAAAAAAGCAAGCACAAGCAAAAGAAGAGCAATTTTAAGACTTTCCATTTCAGGTGAAGCCTTTTTTCTCAAACTGGGAGGATTTCATCCAAAGATGGATAGAATAAAATAATTTTTTCCCCAGCATACCTGGTAGACTACAGACTGTCCAATAAGTTGATAATAACTGTGACAGCACCCCACAGTAGCTGGTAATTCTAACAAGAACATAAAGTCCAGAAAAGAGTTTTGAAAAGGGGAATCTTCAATTATTTTCATTGGAATTAAATTTTTATAAAAAGGCCCCTGCTGTTTATTATTGGCTATGTCAGTAAACAATCAATAGAACCGGTTTGAGACCTTAAGTTTAAAGCAAGAAGCAGATTGACTGCTGTTTCCATGAAGTCAGTAATGGTTAGCAACAATAAAAATATTCCCAGCACCAAAACTTTACATAAATCACAGTTGCCCACCAAGAGGGAAGGTCAAAACAGGTGTGTGGGCAGTTGTGCTTTCAAAGCCTGGTCGGTAGGGAAACTCCTGGGCCACAAGTCGACAGAAGGTAAATCACCCATATCAGATGTTTCAATGTCTCCAATGTTCACTGTTCCAGTCTGTAAATCACCTGCTCCTGGGACACATCCATCATCTATAGTGATGCAGCTCAGCATCTTTTTCCACCACCTATGCTTCCTTTACCATCCCTTTCCCTCTCTGTCTTCTCTCTATGTGGTCTCAGAGGGAAGGAGAGTCATTAGCAGGTAATAAATGCAAGGAATGTGTGATTTCAGCGACTGTCTGTAGGGCTAACCAAATGGGAAACCAGGGAACAGACAATATTCCTTTCTGCTCTCTATCCGCGCTCAGGGGAAGATGGAGGAATTTTGGTTATTTTGGGCTAGCTCTCAAGGAGAGACGTAGTAATTGGCTCCCCTTGGAGACTGACTAGAGTTAGAATGAAATGTGTCCAATTTGCTGCGCCCAGAACATTCCACAAAACCTCACATACAATATGTAATAAATGTGCATTTCTCTCCCTCCCTGCAAGGTTAGAGCAGCCCTGATTCTCCTCCTGTAGTGTGTGATGAGGAGGGAGCTGAGAATCTTGCCTCATGATTGGAAGACATGCTGGTTGATGCATTGTTGAACGGCGTTGACCGCTGTGTTGCAAAAGTCGCCATCAAGAATCTCTCAGAGCAGGAATATACATATACAGAATCTTAGCCAATTGTATATATATATATATATATATATATATATATATA
>CAEFZY010037368.1:0-12885 GCA_903066815.1 Brachyrhaphis roseni
AGACGTGACGGCTACTCATCTGAGAGTTTCTTAAACTGAAGAGGGTCATAACTCAGGGATCGCAGATAGTTAGAGCTAGACGAATTCCCTCCGACACCGGTTTAAACAGAATATCTGGTTAAGATCTGCTGTGGAGTAATACTCGAGGTCTTAGAGATTTTCCTGACCCGTTAGAAGGAGAACCGGTCAGTAGTTAGCTCTGAGAAGTTGTGAGGGTTAGGGCGGGGCTGGCTATTGCGCAATAACAAACATAGTGCACTAATGTGAGTTTATTACTTTTTTTTGGCGAAATTGATAAAAAAAATTGGATTTAAGTGATACTAATGCCCACCTGCAGGTAGCAGTATTTCTTACTTTTTCTCAGCTGCTAGCTCAGCTATTATGTAATCAATGTAGCATGTAACAAAAAGTCACATTTAATGGCATAGTTAAGCACAAATATTGCAAAATTTCTTACAAATATTTCTAAATTAGCACCACACAATCAATGATTTTGAATGCAAGAAAAATCACAAAAATAATCAAAAATCTTAAGACACTGATGTTAAATCGAAAGCAGACATAATTATTAGTATTTTAAGTTTCTTAATGGGTTTTATTAATACATTCTTCCACCACTGGCCCTTTAAGAAACCTGATGTGAATGAAAATGAGTTTGACACAAATGGATTATGTACATAAACTCCTCTGCTCAGCTCCAGCTCTGACTACACTCAGCCTGGGAAATCCTGTTTGGTTGATCAGTTTTTCCTCATAAATCAAACCTCTGATGCTGAACAGCCTCATAAACTGGGAATACTGGTAAACTGGGCCAGTCTGTCAGGGTGTCGCCCCCTGGTGGCGGCAGAAAGAAGCGCCTGTGTCATTCTGTCAGTGTGTGTGTGTGTCTCACTGGAGGTGCAGTTTACTCCGTAGCGGCCCGGCTCGCAGTCCTCACAGGCGGTGCCATGGAAACCCTCGTAGCAGCGGCACTCCCCGTTGCCGTGGTTACCGTCCTGGCACTGGCCGTGATTGGAGCAGGGCCTGCCGTCGTCTCCGGGGCATTTGAAGCACTCGTGGCCGTAGAAACCGGGGCAGCAGGCGTGATTCTGCGGGGCGGGGAGAGGAGACCGTTTCCTAGGTTACAAACAGTTAAAGTTGTTTCGTCATAAAGTCTGTGATTTTTGTTTTTCATAGCATGAGATCATTTTCCGTTCTGCTCTCTGTTCTCATTCAGGCCTGAGAAACTAAACATCTTTCAGAACGACAGGAAGTGGGTTGATTATAAATGAGCTGTAAACAGGATTCCAGATTACTGATAATCTGGACCAGGAGTTCCCGGTCGGTCAGCTGTGAGCAGAACCGAGCTGGGCTCCGCTACCGGTGCTGACCGAGGAGATTCGAAGGCATTTGATGGTGCAGCCCGGCACCGACTTCCTCCGCTGTCCGACCCGCTTCCGGTAGAAACAATTGGGCTTCATGTTGGCAGGAAACCGATCCCGGATCTGGAGCAGAACCGGAGACAGCAGATTGTCTGAGTCTGACCCATCAGAACCAAGGTTATTACAGTTAACTAAAACTAACAAAATAACAAATAATGAAATTCAGAAAACATTTTTGTTAACTGAAATAATGAAAATGGTAATTAAGAGGGAAAAACTCAAATAAAACATACTGAAAATATCAAACATTTTTAGTTTTTTGTGTTCATTTATCTATTTTTTAGCCTTTTGAACTGATGTGAAGTAGGTTTATTTTCCCCACCCAAGCAGTTTACATCAACCAATCAATTCTGACACTTTGTCCTCTATGTCACAAAATGGTGGCAGCAAAAGGTTGGGAGAAACTCCCGAATCCGTTTGTTGATCAATAGTTGAATATTTTTTGGAGAATGGTGTCTTCTGTTGAGAATTCATCACCCAAACAATGTAAATATAATCACAATACACTGACGATTTTGAATTCTGCACCTAAAAATTAACCAAAGTATGAAAAAGTAAAATTATTATAACTTATAAACACTAAACTAAAACTAAACAAAAGTAACTAATAAAAATTAACAAACACAGTTAAAAACTAATTGAATTAGATAAAAGTCACAATGAAATAAAACTAAACTATGAAGAACGTCCTGCTACTGGTTCTGGCTGAATGAACTGGTTTCTTACTGGGCTGTAGTTGAACAAGCATCGAGGAGGTTCGCCGCAGTCTGAGCAGCGGCCCTGCAGACAGATTGGGATTAGATTACGGCTTCTACCCAGCAGCATGAGGGAAACCGTTTCGCCTCCTGCATGCGTACCCTGACCAGCTGGGAGATCGGCTGACTGCATCTGTTGCGCCGAACCCGGAGGACCTTCGGCAGGACCAAGATGATGCCGTACTGCGTCTCCACGACGCTGCCGTTCAGAGGAACGTCGTTCACGGCCGTCTGCAGGACGAAGAGGAGGAGGAAGAGCGGAACAGCCTTGAAACAAAAAGCTGAAAATTTCTGAGAATTTTCATGTAACAAAGCAACTAAAGTCGGGCAGGATTCAGCCAGCCACCACTGACACCAGCTAGTCCCTGCAGGGTCATGGGTGGGCGGCAGGTCTCCAGAGGTCATGAGGCGGGGCAAGTCTCCAGTCTGGAGGTGTCTCACCTCAGGATTTAGCCGACACTGGGGTTCCAGGCAACAGGGGACCGATTGCAGTTTTCTGGCCGATCGACCGATCTTTGAACCACCTGACCTGCTGACTGCGATTTGGTCAATACAGATGGTTTTATCTGAAATGTTGCTAAATATAGCAAGAAAGGTGGAGAGTTGGTAACAGTGAGGCGACTACTGTTAACTTCAAACATGCAGCCATGACCTCGTGGGAGGGCGGGGCTAACAGTCAAATCTCTCACTGTAGAGCAGAAGACAGAGGCTGATATTTAGACCTTTGCTCAGAAAGATACGATCGGTGGATAAGATTCACATTTAAGGATCAGCCGACCACCAATTTCTCAAAATCAAAGAAATCTGGGCCGATTTATCAGCACACTCCCAGTTTCTGGACTGGGAGGAAGCCGGAGAGAATCCCCCCATCCACATGGAGAACAAGCCCTGTGCATGGAGGGACTAACTGGGGTCTAATCAATGCAGAGGAAGACCTGGATCCACCACCAGCCTGAAACAACCCACTCAACCCGACCCGGTGAAGGTTCTGGTACCTGGTTGGTGTTGGTCAGATGGAACTGGACCTGGTGGTCCGAGCCCAGCAGCGTGTTCTTCAGCAGGCCGTCGTGCAGATGGTCGGGGTACAGCAGCTCCTTGGGAATCACGTGGTACTGCAGCACATCCCAGTCCTGGACAGCAGACATGACGAGTCGATGCTGATAATCTGATCCTCCAGCTTAGCATCAGGTCTGATTTATCAGCTTTATCAGCTGATTTATAATCTTGAAATCTGACTAGAAATCCAGATGTGACCCAAACTGACTGTCGTCATGACGTAATGAGGGTCTTTAGCAAAGTTACACGATCACCTGGCTCTCATGTGACGTCACACTTCCGGGAACTTTGTTGCTGACAGCCATCTTGGTAGGCATCCATAGCTAACTATCATGACAGTTGCTAAGGAGTTGCTATAACAACAATAAACAACCCACAAGCTTATGGCTAGCTCTAACCTCATTCTTACATAACTTATGGTAAGTGGTTTGTACTTGTATAGCGCTTTATGGAGTACCTTTAAGCAATATAAGTACATTACGACTATTGAGTCTTAAATTTTTTGTTTTTCTATATAATCGAAGCCATGGTTCATCTATGCTTGATGTTGCGCTTGTCAACCAAGATGGCGGCTCAGTGGCGTGGATCACTTCTGGTTCCACTTCCGGTTGTGAGAACGATTAACAACAATAACTCCGGATATTTAGCCTGAGAGAAAAACATGGAGGTTCATTTTCAGTCGTATTTCCACAATCTTATTCATTTATTAGTTAGTTAACAAGCTAAATATCGACTTTGAAGCTTAATATTTAATTAGCATTTAATTTGAAACTGACGTTTATAAACCAATGAATAACATAAAAATAACTGAAAAATGACCCTGTTGTGACAGCTGTGCTAATCTGTGACTGTGTAACTTCGAAACGGCGCCTCATAGAGGTTTGAACAGGAACTGCCTGTTTCAATTTATCAATTTATTTTCATTTCAGGCATATCATTTAAATAGCTGTTTATTATTATTTTAATGTTGTAAACAGGATTTTAGCATCCCACTGTTATATTTTAAATGATAAGAGTGATTGGAGTGTCCTGGACCCAACCGGACCCACCAGAACCGATGAGTTTGTCCCGCTGAGGTACTTGGTGATGGCCTCGTCCGTCGGCAGCAGCAGAGTGAATTCCTCGTCAGCGAGACGATCCGTCAGGTTGTAGATCTGTGAGGAGGCGAGACCGTCAGTACCGGGGGGAGATCAGGGTCCAAACATTAGAGAGCCGGGACCGGTTCTGACCAGAGCGGCCCGTCTGAAGAGAGAGAAGCTGGAGGACGAGTTCAGGAACGCCATGAGGGTGGGAGGTTCTGGGGGGAGGCCTGAACGGGACGGGAGCAGAGCCTGATGATGGATGACAACATGAAGTCAGATTCACTGTGAAACTGAACCAGATTAACTCACCAAGAGTTTGGTCTACACTTCCTGTCGAGGTTATTAAAGTTAACAAAATAACAGACACTGAAATTTAGAAAACATTTTCGTTAACCGAAATAAGTAAAAACTAAGTCGATGGAAAAAAACTATAAATAATTGGAACTTTATTATGCGTTTATAAAACTAAAACATACTGAACACATAGTTTTGTGTTTATTAATCTATTTTTATCCCTTTTGAACAGATGTGAAATTTATTTTTTTCCCCCAAAACAAGCAGTTTACATCAGCTGCCTGCAAATTGTGTTACTCCATACTCTTCCTGGTGGCTAGGCTACGCTAGTCTGCAAAATGGCAGCAGAAAAGTTGGGAGAAAACTTCTGGAGCCAGTTGGTTGTTCAACAATAAATTAAAACACTTTTTTAAAACATTGTATGTTCTGTTGAGTATTCATTACCCAATCAACGTGAACATAATCACAATACTTTGACCTTTATGAATTCTGCACCTAAAAATGAACCGTATAAAAAACTAAAACTACAACTAATAAAAGATGAACTAGACCTAAACAATATTTAACTAATCACCAATAGAATCTAATTAAAATTAACTGTATCTGATAAACAAAAATCACAATTAAATAAAACTAAACTATAATAAAAACCCCCAAAACTATTATCTTGCATTGAGTGCATGACCTCTGACCCCTACCCGGTCGATGACGTGGATGTAGCCGTTGATGGCAGGCTGGTTGTGTCTGATGATGGTGGCGTTTCCGATGTGGAGCGTCTGGACACAAACAATCAGAAACAATGTTTTAGTGTTTGTTTGGTTCATGACATCGAAATAAAAATAAACTAGAATAAAAAACCCAAAGCTATTATAACATTATTGGATGTTGCTTCGAGTCTTTTATGCATGTTTGAGGATCCTTTAATCTCCATGGCAACCATTTAGCTGTGCAAAACGCATGGATGGACCTAGCCCCGCCTTTCAGACAAAGCTCCTCCCCACGCTCAGCCCCTTCAGACTAGCCAGCAGCAATTAGCAAACACCTGGTGAAACTGATGAGCTCATTATAGGAGCTGCTTCTCAGTGAAGCGCTGGCAAAAACGTGAGTTGGTCCAGGTGAGTCCGTCCAGGTGAGTCCGTCCAGGTGAGTCCGTCCAAGAGAGTCAGTCCAGGAGAGTCGGTCCAGGTGAGTCTGTCCAGGTGAGTCTGTCCAGGTGAGTCTGTCCAGGTGAGTCAGTCCAGGTGAATACGTCCAGGTGAGTCGGTCCATGAGTGTCCGTCCAGGTGAGTCGGTCCAGGTGAATACGTCCACGTGAGTCCGTCCAAGTGAGTTGGTCCAGGTCAATCCGTCCAGGTGAGTCGGTCCAGGTGAGTCGGTCCATGAGTGTCCGTCCAGGTGAGTCCGTCCAGGTGAGTCGGTCCATGAGTGTCCGTCCAGGTGAGTCGGTCCATGAGTGTCCGTCCAGGTGAGTCGGTCCAGGTGAATCCGTCCAGGTGAGTCGGTCCATGAGTGTCCGTCCAGGTGAGTCGGTCCAGGTGAATACGTCCAGGTGAGTCGGTCCATGAGTGTCCGTCCAGGTGAGTCGGTCCAGGTGAATACGTCCAGGTGAGGCCGTCCAGGTCTTGGTCCAATGACTCTCTGCTATCCTGTTCTTACCCCGCTGATGTTCCTGATGTCCCACTGGATGGCCGGGTCCAGAGTGGACAGGCGGTGTCCCACCAGGCGGTCCAGATCCTCCATAGAGTAAATGCCCTGGAGGATGTGGGCCCTGAAACCAGAAGGAACAGAACTAACAACCCATGTCAGAACCTCCTTCCTGTTTGGTTTAAATCATTTAATTGATCATTTGTATTCATGGCTGATTGAGGTTCATGCTTGTAATGCTGCATAGCTATAAATAACGTTTTCAAATCGTGACCCGGGGATCAAATGAAAATTATTCTGACCGCAGAAAGTGGGGCAGGAAGTGCCGATCGGTCCAGAACGAGTTCTCCTTTTTGTTCAGGCTAGTTATGGCTTCCCGAGTCGGAGCCAGAACAGTCAGGTTCCCGCTCAGGTTCTCCGAGAATCTGGACTTCTGCAACCAGACATGACCAAACACGACTTCAGTTTTAATCAGGACCAGAGACTTGGATCGGTTCAGTTTTGATCTGGACCAGAGACTCGGATCGGTTCAGTTTTGATCTGGACCAGAGACTCGGATCGGTTCAATATTTTCTGATTTAAATCCTATTGAAATGGATGGAGAAGAGCCTTAAACCACCAGAACTCGGACTACAAACACACATTAAAGACAGAACAAACCTGTTCGGACCCACCTGGATCAGCTTATAGAAGGTGAAGAAATTGAAGTTCATGTCCAGCTCCTAAAAAACCCAAAGACAATCACGGGTCAGAACCATCCCAAGAGAAACCAGACTGAGAGAAGCCGTCAACAATCCTCTGCTGCTGCTTACGTCCAGGAGCGATCCGTAGCACAGCTTCCCGTCGCCGCCGTAGCCGTCCATACAGGTGCAGGTGTGAACGCCGCCCTCCTCCAGCTTACACTTGGCCTGACACACAACCAATAGGAGCCTTTAAAATTAGCCCCGCCCCCTGACAACTAATAAGACCAGACGTTCAGAGATTTCTGTGTGTGTGGATGTGTGTGTTTGTGTATGTTTACCAGGTCATGGCAGCCTCCATTGTTGATCAGGCAGGGATTGACGAAGTCGCACACCTTTCCGTCTCCCACATAACCAGTTTTACAGACACATTCGCTCTGCACACAGAGCAGAAGTTTATTTAAAAGGAGCTTCTTGTTTCTCCTTTGTTTTGCTTTATTACATGCCAGTCCACTAGGGGGCACTATCATGACAATAGCGTATGTTGTGGGATTTATGCTGTCCTTTATGCTGTTTGATTTGGTGATGAGCACAGCGTTATAAAGTTTACCAGAACCAAAAGAGGAGTTATTTTTACTCGTTGAGATATGTAGGAGCTGCAGAAGACCGGTGATCTCATATTTAATGCTTTTTTATTACTGAATGCATTTTTTAAATATATCAATCACAAGGGCTTCATTGTGTACAAATCTTTTACATTTGATGCTGTGGCACATAATAAATGTAAAAGTTCTATGTTTTTTTATGTTTTCTGGGATTCCTGGCCTTTACTGGCAGAAAACGGACAGATGGACGGATGGATGGGGATTTTCGCCGACCTGTCCCGGTCCAATGTGGTTGCAGGTGGCGTTGGGGCTGCAGCCGCCTCGCTCTTGGAGCTCACAGTTGTTGATTTCCACGCAGACCATCCCGTCGCCCATCCATCCCTCGGCGCACACACACGACACGTTACCTGGAGCCACGAACACACAGTCGGCCTGCGGAGCGAGAGGGACGAGCGGTCACCACACACTGACGGCGTCACACAGACATCGTCGTCTCTGGCTGAGCTGCTGTGCAGGAACTCTGTCGGAGATGTGAGCGGTGCGGAGCGGCCAGCCTTACGTTGGTGTCGCAGCCGCCGCGGCTGCTCTTCAGGCACAGGTTGATGGGAGAGCAGGAGTGGCCGTCGCCTTCATATCCGTTCCTACAGATACACCTGGAGCAACACAGAGCAGGAGGGCGGGCTGAGGAGACGCTGGCTCCACACCTGATAGACTCAGTTCGTTTGGGGACTAAAGCTACAACATTTGTTACATTTTCAGGTTGTGGTTGTCTTTCACACTGCACTGTGTCAAACTAGTTGAAAAACCTGTTCGATCCTTGCAATTGTGCCATGTTGAGCCTAATCCCCATCAAATCCTTCCTCAGATTTTTTTTCTGTGGTTGACTATTCGGATGTTCCTGTGGATTCAGTTGGCTTTGGTTTGCCTTTGAGTTTGAGGGAAAATCATGAGCTTTCACTATATTGTGACAGTTTAACTACTAACTGCACTGAAGGCTTGTTCATTACTAATCGTGCTATAAACTCTCCACCATGCAGTTCGGGAGGAGGAAGGCTATCATACCCTAAGATTCGCACCAGTCAATTTAAGGATGCTTACTGGATCCCCGAAAATGGATAAAAACCTGGAAAATTGGACGTTATGCTGCTAGTTGTTAGCAACAACTCATAGGCGGAGCTGAGCTCACTGCCCAACACAAATAACTCGGTACGCTGAATAATAAAACATAACTTAATGAAGCTTTGAGGCAGATAAATTTTCCTCCAGGAATTTTAATAATCGAATCATTAGAGGAATCGTTACAGCCCTAGTCGACATAAAAAGCTTGAGGCCTCACTTGTAGTCGAGGCCAGTGTGTGTGCAGTAGGCGTGGATGTGGCAGTGAGCCAGCAGGCCGTCCGCGTTGCAGGGCGTGGCCGTCCTGTCGCAGTAATCTCCAGAGAACCCGTCCGAACACGACCCCCTCCGACACACGCCGCCGCTGCCGGGCCGGTTGTCGCACAGGCCGTGGACACAGCGACACTCTGAGGGTCAGGACATCAGAAACCACGCTCTGGGTTCAGACCGCCAATAAAACATCAACTTTAACTCTGATTGAAGCCGGAAAAGCAAAGTAATGATTTTTAAATTATTAAATGTAATCGTTTCAGATCAAACAGCGGTCAGGAGGAAGAGGAGGAGTTAACCTTCGTCGCAGTTTTCGCCATGTTTGGACGGATCCGAGCAGATGTGACAGGCGATTCCTTTGAACCCCGGGTGACAGCTGCAGGAGCCGTTACCATGGATACCGTCGAGACACTGAGGACGGGACAAAAAGCGTTGACAGTCGGCCAATCAGGAGGCAGCGGCAGCCGGGCTCAGCGTTCCTCACCCTTCCTTTGTCGTAACAGGGATGCTGGAAGCCTCCGATGCACGGCTTGCAGTCCGGACCGTAGAACCCGCTGCAGCACTGCGCCACCTGCAGGCAGAGGCGGCTCAGCAAAACCCTGGAACAGCATTCACTAACCCACATTGCAGCAAACACGAAGCAAAGTCGTAAAAATCAAAATTCTCACCAACTGAGACTCGTTCGAGCATAGAACTGTTCAAAAGAATCAAACTGTTCGTGAACGACATCAAAACTCTCAGCAGTTTAGATCATATAAGTAATCCTTGTTTTCTTTCCATCTTCAGTTTTTTTTGAGTGACCCATCTTTAAGCCACTTACCAATTATTATTTTTAAACACAATCCTTTTGTAAGCTAGCTTTAGCGTCACACTTTGAGCTCAAGTCTGTTGTTTACATGCAGTACCTTACGGTACTGACCTCACCTGCTTGGTGGCGTTGCAGTATTTGGCGCATCCTTTATTGTGGATTTGTCCAAAAGGAAGATTCGCGTACTCGCAGCCGATCTGATGACTCTCCTGAGAAAAACAAACAGGAAAATATGACGAAGCGTTTGAAGTGATTAGGATCACAGGAATCAGAAACTTATTTGGGTTCGAACTTATTTCCCCCGACTGAACTGAGAAGAATCCTGCGTCATTTTCAAAGATTCACTGGGAATTTACTGCAGGAAGGAAACAAAAATCTGCTCCTCTATGTGAATCATGAATATTTACCATTTCCACGGTGCCTTCAGGACACTCAGTCTGGTCGAGGAAGCTGCAGTGAATACAAGGACCCTAAAAAAACAATCAGCCTTTAATAAATGAAAATCTATTAATACCAATATATATATATATAAATGTATAGATTACATATATACTTCTCTAGTCTTAATAATAAATAATAAAACCTCCAACAATAACTCCACTTTGCTGCAGTTAAACTCCTACAATCTTTCTTCATAGTCACACTGGAAGTAGGGCTGGGCAATATGGACTCAAAGTTTTATCACAATATTTTGTAATACTCTTATGATAAAAAGTGACAATAAGAATTATTATTTTGTTTTTATGTAACTGTAAGGCTGTGAATGTATGACAACAATAATAGCCACATAAACACAAATAATGGAAAACATTTGTAACGCGCTTCTTTAGGACAGAAGTCACATAAAGAAGTCTGATTTATATCACTAAACTGCTCAAACTAACTGTATTTAATAATATTTTAAATTTTATTGATGATTTCTTTGAACTCGCAGTGGAGAAATTAGTAAAACTAACAGTTTTGGGGGTTTTAACATCATTATTTGGAAATTATAGTGTCAACAACAAATCAAAATTCTCACCATGACAAGAAATTTATCACGATAAATGATAAACGATTCGATAAATGGCCACCCTGAACTGGAAGTCTTATTAAAGTCCCTCAGCATCCCTGCTTTATTAAAGCTTTAGATAAATAAATACACTTTATCAGGATGTACACAAAAGTTTTACAAAAGATGCCAATCTTCTTATTCCTGTTTTTCAAACTTTGAGGTTTTGCCCGGCTGAAGGAGCCTGTTATCGGGATCTTTTGCTTTGGTTATGAATATCTGGTTTGAGTTTTTCTGTGCTGACTTTAGTGAGATCAGATGTGAAGGAGAGTCTGGGTTTTATTTTTAATTTTACTTTTTTTCTTTTGTTGAAAAAGCAACAATGAAGGGCTGAAACTGGTGCGCTGTGTTTCTTTGATGCACTATTTTGCCTGTATTATATTGTTATCAATATGTACAATAAGAATAATATTTTGGAATTTGTTTGATTGGCTCTAATAAAAATATCTGGAAAACCCCCACAATCCTTTGCTGCATCACCAGGTTTCATGGGGTTTCGCGGCGTCTCACCACGGTGATCTTGCTCTTTGTGACGTCGCAGCGGTGCGGCAGGATGGGCAGGATGGAGGGCGGGTACAGCAGCCCGTCGATCATGTGGATGACGCCGTTGGAGGCCATGATGTTGGAGCCGGCCAGGCGGACTCCCTTCTCCCCCAGCAGGAGTTCCCCCTGCGCAGAGGCACACGCCGTTCGACAAACACTCACTCAGGCTTTGTCAACCAATCAGAGGCACTCACAGTGTCAGAGGCAGAGATGGTGACCAGCTGATTGGCCATCGTCCGGACTTGAGGAAGGGCAGCCAGGTCATCTGCTGTGAGCTGCAGAGAGAAAAACGTTGCAGCATGAAGCTTCCTGCTGGAGCCCAAAACCTTCCTAGCATTGGTTTTAGCTGTTATCAATACAACGAGCTACATCTTAAATGTTTGCCTGATACGTAAAAGAAAAAGGGTCGCAGTGTTTTGCTATTTATTGTCAACACTGTGACAACTAGAGAACAAGGTGAGGAAAAAGTTTGAGGTGCTGTGGTGGCGCTGGGATAAAACACAACCCACATGAGGCGGCCTCACTCCTTGACGCGGCCGCCGAAGGTTCGATTCCCAGCCTGATGACCTTTGCTTCATGCCTTCCCCACTTTTCCTTTCTAACTTCTCTCAAATAAAGGCTGCCTGAGCCAAAAAACCTTAAGAAAAAAAAACATTTGAGGATTTTTCACTCACTTTCTTCCTAAAATTTAATTATTAAATGACACTGGGTTACAAACAAATGTTTTTTGGATGTTGTTTTTCAACTGAATTAGGACTATTTTGCACCACTGAATCCAAAATGGCATCCATTTTCCTCACTCAGGTCAGAGAAATCCGATCCTCTGACTAAATTGATGACATTTTTGTGACATTATCAGTTCATTTCCGTTAATATTTCTCATTCAAAAAATGTTTTAGGTGAAAAAATAATAGTTTTCAAACATAGTGTATTAATTCAATTATTTTTTGGATTTCTGTAAATTGAGTAATAAACACTGATTAAGGTAAGTACATGTAAATTGAACATAATGTCTTCATTGTGCAAAATTCAGGGCATAAACTTCCGTTTCTTCGACCGCCTGGTATTTTCAGCAGCAGGGAAATCTGTCTTCAGAGTCCAACAGTAATCAGCCATCATGGCTGCAAACTAACATGTAGCTTACCTCAGAAAGTTGATCTGACTGAGCAAAACCAATGGGATTTTTTGGATTCAGCACATCAACATTACCATAAAACAGCTGAAAAACAATTTTCTGGCTGTTGACAGTGAAATATAAAATAAAAAAATAAGAGCAGCTTTAATTGTAATAAATGTTATTTTTACCCTAAAACAAGTATGATAATTATTCTTTTTGCTGAACCATAAAGGACTGATGGAAGTGGGGGTGTGTTTATCGTGTTTTTACAGTGTGTGTACAGTGTTTTTACAGTGTGTTTACCGTGTTTTTACAGTGTGTTTACCGTGTTTTTACAGTGTGTTTACCGTGTTTTTACAGTGTGTATACAGTGTTTTTACAGTGTGTTTACCGTGTTTTTACAGTGTGTTTACCGTGTTTTTACAGTGTGTTTACCGTGTTTT
>CAEFZY010037370.1:0-10601 GCA_903066815.1 Brachyrhaphis roseni
CTTTTTGTAAAAATTGACTTGCACCATTATTTTAGGAAGGTGACAATATTTTCATAACAGTGATTTTTGATACAAAAGGGCACACAACAGATGTGACTCAGTGGTAAATATGACCATTGTCTAGTCAACTGGCATTAAATTTGCACATTCACTTGATTTACATAAGTACTGATAGACGCTAGTTAGCGGTAGCCTTAACTGCCTTGAGTCCAAACGGAATGAAAATGTCTGTCGACTCAACACAAAACAAACCACATAGAAAATACAAAATCAAATGGAACCTGTGATTCACGTATTTGTAAGACATTTTAAGGCCTCTATTTCAGGTGTGTGAATTTAAGTCTTTTTAAACATCCTGAGTAATGTTTTAGGAAGTGGCTGAAGTGCAAAAGGTGTGCAAACAATAAGATGTTCGCTTTGTTCCAGGGATAAAATTTTGAGTAAGGAGTTCATGAGGAAGTACATCCATATCGCCAAGATTATCACACCTGTGCTGACCGAGGAAGCAGCCAATCACATCGCAGAGGAGTACTCCAGGCTGAGGAGTCAGGAGCAGCTGGCGGCCGATGTCGCCCGGGTGAGCGCTTCACATCAACCTTCAAAACTAAATAGATTTTACTCTTCAATTAAATTTTTAATTTTAAAAACATTTAATTTGGGAAAATCTGTATTTTTTTTTTTCTTCCCCATCAATGTACAGTGTAGGCTTCCGTAGTTCAGATAGATGTCAGTCCACACACAGAGTATCATCTGTTTTGAAAGGCGTGTTTTGCAATTTTTTTTATTTGGACTTTCAATTCAAATCAACAGACAGAAGGAATGATTGAAATTAAAGCCAGTTTTTCTTTTACTGTCATTTTGATTTTCTTTTTAAGAAAAGGTGAGAGAAATCAAATTTAGTATTTAAAAGAATCTATTTTATTTTTAGCATATGGCGCCTAAATGTTATTCTTAAAAAAAAAAAAAACACCCCAGAACTCTGACTCTTCCTCTTTCTCTGGCCAGACCTCTCCTGTGACGGCCCGTACTCTTGAGACCCTGATCCGCCTCTCCACGGCACACGCCAAGGCCCGCATGAGCAAGGCGGTGGAGCTGGAGGACTCAGAGGTTGCCGTGGAGCTGGTCCAGTTCGCCTACTTTAAGAAGGTTTGTCATCCGTTAAGCACTCAAACCGAAATGGATCGAGAACTCCCAAAAAGCTTGGCTGCATTGTTGTTGTGCCCTTTGTCATTTAGGTTCTGGAGAAGGAAAAGAAGCGGACGAGGCAGGAGCGCGACTCTGACTCAGAGGAAGATGACGATGAAGAGGCGCCTCCCAGTCAACGCTCGCAAAGAACTCGGAAGAGGTACCAACAAACACATTCTTGTACTTTTATACAAACTAAGAACTTTGTATTGACTTCCATTCATTTTAACCATAGCTAAAATCATACTTGTTAATCTGATTAGTAGAGTTCATTAGAACAGCCAAAAAACTGAGGACAGGGAAAAGGTTCTGATTTTCCACAATCTCCATTTGTTAGTAAATATTGTGAAAGTGGTCCTCTATATGTCGTATATGCAAGTACACACACAATATGGCAAAGTGTCCTCACAATAACAACTGTCCCGACAATGTTGGTTGTTCGTCAACAGTAAGTCCTCATGATGATGGCAAAGCAAACACACACACTTAGTCATATTCTGACTTTCTATCGACTTTCATTCATTTTAGTGACTACATTTATGGCTAACCATTACCAGCATATTTCTAACCTTAATCAAAACCGGATTCACACCACACCTGTAAACCTAACACTATAAAAAGTGGGGTCTACCACATTATAACCAGAATTTGGCCCCATAAGGTCCAACGATCTTCAGAAGGTTTGGTGAATATGCCAGAAAAGGTCCTCAATGGGCCTCAAAGCTTGAAGTATTAAGCTTTCATACCTTTTGTTTTTTCTACTTTTTAAGGTTGCAACCACAAATATTAATGTTTCTATTGAGATTTTTATGGTCACTATGGCAAGAGGAGAAATGGGGTGTGACTTTTAATATTTTTTGTAGTTAACAAACTGAATACAGTTCCATTTATTCTGGTTCCCTACAATAAAATTCAATCAATTCTCTGGCATTTAAGATACAGTAGTTGGACTAAATGCCAGTTCAACGGTTTGGGGTTCTTGTTGCTCAGATGACTGACATTTCTTCCTTGTGTCATGCAGGGGGCGCCGAGGCTCTCAGAGTAGTGAGCCCTACAGCCCGTATGACTTCAGTGAAGAACAGGATGTCCCTGAGAGTAAGCGGCTGTCTCATCGTCCCACATTGCTTTCTAAATGACTGAACTGAAAACCTAATTTTTCAGAGTATGAGCCAGCTCTTTCTCACAGGCTGGCTCCTCTCTAACCTTATTCTGCATCAAATGTGGAGGAAATACTTCCTGTTGTGCTCTGAATTCACTAATCACAAGATTTTCAGTTTGAAGTCTCACTCTAAGCTTTATTTTATAGTTCAAGCTGGCACCCCAAAACCAGCCAAACCCCAGCAGCAGGCGGAGGAGGAACCCATGGAGGCCACGCCACAAGCTGAAGGTGCCGAACTCTCAGCTGAGAGGTACGCCACTGATGTTTCTACAACTCCTTCATGTGAAGTTTGCACTAATGATGCGTCTGTGCAACCCGATCACGGTTTCTCCTGATCTCTTCTTCCAGGCTGAAGGAGTTCAAGTCGTCTCTGTTCGCCGTTTTCCAGTCGGCTCACGCGCAGTTGGTGAAAATGACGAAGCTCATGGAAGAGATCAACAAAGAGCGGGAGAGCCGCTTCACGGAGCCCGAGGTCCATGCTGCCCTGGCCCACATGGAGGGCGACAACCAGGTCATGGTGGCCGACGACATCATCTTCCTCATCTGAGGAAGGATGAGTGTTCCCCAAAACCAAATTAAATATGGACATAAACATACGGGGTTGTTTCTGTTCATGTCCTGAGGAGTTTTGATTGTATCTTTGTGGTGTAGCAACCAGTCACCATTGGACAGGACACCGCTGTGTTCTCATTCAGTGAAACAGACATGATGTGGAGTCCAGTTTTGTTAAAAATCTGTAAATAGTTCTTAATAAATGTAACTGATATAAAAAAATAAAATTAAGTGTCTTTGTGTTCTAACTCAGTCCCTGTGTTCTTGGATGGACTAGAACCAAGCTTTGTCTGTTATTCCAGCCAAAATAAGTTTCTGCCTTGTGCTGTCAGTGACGGAAATGTCCAGCTGTTTCCAGTGAGCCCCAGCTTGAAATCCAAATTTTGATCTCCATTTCGACTTGAAATGTTTGGAGATTTAAACTAACTATTCATGGTTAACAGCTGGTCCACAATGGTTCAACAATGGTCCTTATATCATTGTGGTTTGTCTCAAAGTAATTTCATGATTTATGTTATACGTAATATTTTATTTTGTGATGCTGTTTTTAGTGGAGGACAATATGTACTTTGAATTTTGTACTATTGGACAACGATAAAAATGCTGATCAAACTGTATTAATTCTCTTTTTGGTCCACAAAAAAATGCTGCTCTTGAAAAACTTTCGTATTTGAACATACTTAAAAAAAGTGTGATTTATATCACTAAACTGCATATAGAGACTTCATTTAATCATATTTTTGAATTTACTTTTATCTATCGAGGTTCTCCTGGAAAAAGACGGAGAAAGTGGTGAAAATATTGTTTTTTTAACATTAATTGAAATTTATTGTGATGATAAATAAATGTTATAGAAACTTTTTCACAATAAATTATAAACGATAAATTAAAAGCCCTCTGTTACAGGTCTTTTTCTTTTTTTACGTTTCTATAAAAACATTTATTTGCTCGTCCCCATGTAAATAAACAAGAACAACAAAAGGTCATCTCAAGTCATTCCTTGATGTCGCATTTAGATATTGTTCATTTCAAACCGAGTTGCTTACTTTGAATCAAATTTCCTTGTGGACTTGGTGATCGAAAAAGATGGTCATTAGTTCAGGGAAACTCTGCTGTTTCCCAGAACAACCGTCGCACGGTTGAACGTCTTCCTGCCTCAACAACTCTGTTTACAAGAAGTGATTGAAACCCCCATCAGATCCAGGTCTCACTCTGCGTGGGGGGACGATCCTTTAACAACGTACGCTTCCGCACATGTTGCAAAATGACGCCGCGGGTTTGTGGATCTCTTGTATGCTCTTATTTGGATTTATTAAGTAGGCTGCTGTGAATCTTCTCTGGTGAACTTTGCTCAGACTAACATTTTTGGTAGAAGTGCTTCACAGCAATCACTGCAACATGTCTGAGGCGTTCGCCGAGACTTTCAGTGTGCTCTCACGACTTTGATCAAGCTGAAGATGTGATGAATAATCGCTTCTGCTTAAAATAATCTGCGCTTTTAGTAAATATGAAACAGGCCTTGAGCTCGACACCCACATTTGACACAAATCAGTGTTAAAAAAAAATCGAAGCTGGATTTGCCCCTGTCCTCATGGAAACACTGATTTTGTATCTGAGAAGCATGTGCTATTGCAATAGTAGAGGACTACGCATCATATTTACTTGCAAAAATTATACATAAACATCAGTATGTGTCTTTTGTCCTCCTGTCGGGGTGAAGCCCACACTATGAAAATTGCCGTGGTAACTGCAACAGAAACACAACAGAACATTTGGTTTGTTAAACTCAGTTTGTGATCAAATGTTTCTAATTGCTTGAAGCCGTCTGCTGGCTTCTGTTACAGAATGTCTTCTATTTGCATATGATCTTACATTTGGATGGCGGCCTACATTTTTGTAGTCGCAAGGGTTTGCCTGCTTGCTTGGGTTTGCATTGAGGTCTCTGTTAGTATTCTGTCTCGTGTGATCATGGTGGGGGCCTCTAACACCTCTGTTGTCCGCCTCTGTTTAGTTGGAGTCGTCAGTTTGCATGCATAAACACGATTGCTCTTTTTGTGTGGGACCTTTAAGATGCTCATTTTTAATCTCTGCTCTCAATTCTGCGACTTGACCCTTCAGAGACTTGATTGTTTCCTCCTATTGTTCAAGGTTTGTCTTTAGTGGGTTTTTGCCAGATTCTTACTGTTCAAAACATTTTTTTTTCCACCTGCCGCTGCAGTTTGTAACTTTAATAAAAAATATTTTTTACATGTTTATTAAAATTCTCACTACGTCCTGACAGTATGGTATGAGACAGATAATCTGTGAAAATCAGTGCTAACTAGAAAACAACCAATCAGGGCCAGGAGGATAATCTCGGTGCTGTCAGTCATGCTTCTATACCCTTCCCTCCCTTGCTCTCTGCTATGGTACAACTTCTTCTTGATAGCATAGCCTGCTGTGAATGCTAAGGATAGTTAGCATAGCCACCGTTGATGGGAAATAAACAGTTTTTCTGGAATGGTAAGTTGTTTTTCTACCATTAGCAGACTGAGCAGTGTATACATGAGCTTTATTGACAGCGCTAGGACCCTCCTGCTAGGTCTGAGTGGTTGTTTTTGACTTGAAGTGGTACATTTTTGTAGACAGCAATAGAAACACTGGAAGGAGGTGGAGGAGATCAGATTATAAGGAGATAATCTTATGATTATCTGCTCATGAAATATGGAAAAGAACTACAGATTTAAGGAACTGAAGCTCGTTCAGAACGCTCTCATTGACTGTAGCTTTGACTTTGTCTTGTGGTCTTGTGAGTTGGAAGCCACATAGTGAAACAGGGCCTAGATGTGAGCCCACTCTGTTTGTTGGTATTGGCCTGAAAATCTCAGGCGGTATAAGTGAGGTGCCTGAGAGGAAGTAGAGGCACTGACGTGTTTCTTTTGTTTTTCTGACCTTAGAGATGACTGACATGCTCAATGGATTTCATTTCAGTCGAAGAGGCCTGGAGTCAGCAGAGGGAAATGATTCTGGCTGAACTTCTCAAATTCACCAGAAGGAACTGATTTGCCTTGGATTTCTCTACCACATAGTTGACTTGGATGTTAAGGGCAAACATGTCTACCCTCGAAAGATTAGCTGGAGACTTTTCATTTATGCAAACAACCCGTGTTTGGTCCATTACCAACTTTATGCACATTCGTCTGATGTCTGGAATCCATATCTCGCTTGCTTCACTAAGATTTCAACATGCTGTTGTTAAAAGTAGACCTCGTGATGGAGGTCGGGAAAAGTGAAAAAACTGTCTGGTTTATTTCTATGATGTATCGCAGTGTGTCATCAGCTGAGGTCATAGTACATTTCTAATTTAACATGCTGTGTGCAAAACGACAAAGCAGAACACAGAATAAACTTTATTATTGCTTAAGCAATACATTTGGAGATAATTACATTTTTTTTTGTATTTTACTGATTAGAAGGAACTTGTTGGAAAAAATTGAGAACATTCAGTATCTCAACAGTCTTGTGATGTTTATAGATATATCTGAATTTGGTCATATTTAAGTTATATCGTTAAATCCAAAAGTGTATTTGTCAAATTAAATAATTATGAAACATTTTCCTTCATGTAATTCAATTCCCAGAAGTCTACATGTTGCCAACCTCTAGGTGGCAGAAGATGCACAGTGCAGAGGCAGAGAATCGGTTCCTCTCTCTGAAAGTGTTGAAGGCCAAAAGTCCACTGTCCAAAAAAGAAATAATTTGTAACCATTTGTAGTTTAAATAAAACTGGAAATGCATACATCATTGAAATTCATATAGCTAATTTCAATGCAATTCAATAATGTAAAAAGCACATAACTAAATAAGTTTTCAATTTAAAATAATTCATTGCCTTTCTCCCGTGGTGACAGAAGGGAAAGTCAGGACACGCCCACAACAGAGAGGAAGAGGGAGTCTCTAAAAAACACCAGATTTGATGTTTAAAAACAAACAAAAAAATTAATATGCCAGTATTCATTCAGACATATTAAAAATAAAAACACCATCGACAGCAACAAAAAAAAGCACATCTAAAATTTTATTGAACTTGGACAAAAATTATTTTAAATCGCGTATTAAGCCAGAATGCAAAAAGGCTAGCCGCTGCCACAATGAAATGGGTTTTGTGTTAGTAGAGCTACTACATAAACAATCTTTCTTCCATTGTAATATACTTCCAGTGTCATATATCTGTTAAACAATAAGTTTAGTAAGGCTAACTGTTTCGTTGGTGATCAAATTAAATTCTTAGGTCAGAAATACACAAAACATTAAGAGTTTCCTGGTGGTTTGAGTTACAGTGTAGCTAAATAATGTTAGCAAGTGACTTCTCTTGTTGGTGCACAATAAATTCTTTATACGAAGCAAACAAGCTGTTATTTGTAACGGTTAAGCTGTGTAGACTTCTTATATATCAACAGGGTGTTGCAGTATTTGTTGATTAGTTTTGCTGTCAGTTGGTGTCAATGTTCATCGTTTGACCCACTGAAAAGACTTTAGCACAGCGAAGCTATTGGAAAACGCTAAATTCTAGGAATCAAGCTATTCTCCATTTTACGTTGTAACTAATCTCACATTTTTGTTTAATCACTTTCTTGCTTATACCAATTTTAAATGAAATAATAAAAAATTCTCATAAAACAAAGTAGACAGATTAAATATTGGATAGTGTCTTTATTGTTGTTGAGGAACAAAGAGATGCTGGATGATTTACATGATCAGGTCTTATATGATTACAATCTGTTTCTCCGGAAGTTTGGTTTCTGGAATAGTTTTTAGAGGATGTCTGCCTACGAAGAATAATATGTGGTTTTTTTCTGTATAAACTGCTGGACTGAAAAATATTCATTGTTCTCCATATTGTCAGCTGGCATAAGGTCAAAACAAAAAAACCACACGAGACATCAGCATAAGTATATAGGGGTATATTCTTCCTCAATTAATGGCTTTTTATCCATCTGCTTTTGATAAACTTTACAGTAGAAACAATAGCTGTCATCCCCTCGCTCATCCTCAAACATGAGCACACATATTCTCTTGATGCACAAGACAGCGGCGTATAACTAAATAAAGAAGATCCAGACAGCGGCTCATTTTAGTTTTCATTTAATCAGTCAATCCCTTGTGGTGCTCCATCCGTGGCGAGGCCACTCGGCTTCTCAAAGGACAGTTCGAATTTGTCCGGGTGAACGTGACGGAGCAGATCTTCTCATTTGGTTATTTCATGGCTAGCGGACTCAATGTCTGTTGCAGCCCCATGCACAAAAATAACTAGCTGTGTGGTGTAAGTCATATCACAGGCAAGAAAAAAACGTATCAAAATCTCTTGCGTTGTCTTTAGGTGTTTTTGTACATCGTTCGGTGAACATGTCTGCAGATATAATTCTGGACAAACTGATGTTCTCAAAGTTGCTTTGGTCAGAGAAATATGCATCATTTCTCTACAGCAGAAATGATGCATATTTTCACAAACTCCACCTTTAGACAAAGCTTCAACCTATTAATTCACTCACCATACTAACTGCACTTCTAATGTTGCCTCTGTCATCAGATAAACTCTGATATCTGTGTATCAAATTTCCGACAAAGCAGGATAATATTTTTCTCACTGAAAAATATTTTTCTTGAACAATACAGCGTCCACTTTTCTGTTTTCCTCCGTTGCGATGACAGACTCCCTTTAATCGAGTTGATCTAACTGAAACAGTCATAATGCCATCAATGACCCCTGTCATTAGTTGGATATATGCTTTACTAGCTCTTTTATCGCAGAAATAACCTTTGCGGATCTTCATTTGTACCCTGAGCTCTAATTGTTCCAGGTATTTATTTGAAATTAAGTTGTGGGCCGGAAAAAAGTGTTCTGAGGGCTACATATCACCCACAGACCGCAGGTCCTAATGGTGGTAAGCAATAAACAGAATGGAAGTTTGTCAGACAGACCATGTGAAGTTGTTGAAGACTCTGGACATTGTTGAGTTGTTGTAGTTGATCTGCTTCTACAATGTCATATGGAGGATTAGAACAGAACTATTGAAAATGAGATCTGGATCTCAATGGGGTTTTACCAGGTTACATAAAGAGGAAAAAATGAGCAGGATGGATCTGGTGGTGGGAAGATGGATTGAAACTTAATCAGCGGTAGTGTGGGGGGTTTCACAAGGAAAGCTGAACCAAAAACCTACACTCAGATTACCAATCCATCTTGTTCTCACCTTTACCTGTGGTCAAAAGATTTGGGTCCGGACTGAAAAGCAAAATCTCGGATACAAGTAACAAATTGACTGTCCCTTGGGGTGAGTTGGAGTGAATACAAATACAAGCCATTTACCACGTACAGGATTCACTATAGACATCAGAACAACGGCTCAGAAAGTAGAACATAATTCCAAACTAACAAACAACTGACCTACTCACACGACCTCTCACTTCACCTGTAACTAAAACTAAATCCTTCTTACCATTTCCACTCCTATATTTTTTTAAAATTAAATCCATTCCTATTTGGACTTGTATTACTTTCCTTCACTCCCCTTCTTTGGGCCACAGCAGTGAAACCCAAAACGCTACCAGCAGAAAATGCGTAGTCGTGGTGACATAAGGTGCCTTGGCAACAGCTGTTCATGCATCTCAAGTTGAAGCTCCCTGCTTGTTATGCCATTACTTTGTTTTGACGTTATTGTCGTGCGTGGGAGTTGGTTGTTTCAGTAAAAGGGTTGTTTCATGCAAAGACAGGGCCACGACACTCTGTGTTTTAATCATCCTTGTCTGCATCGCAGTGCATCAAAAAATTAATTCTGACCCCAATTGGATATTTAGCTTTGCTCTCATTTTATTGTGTCAAATTACTCATTCTTTGTAATGACATTTTACACCAGCACAGCTCTCGCTTCTCACCATCGCCATCTTTTTGTTTCTTCTTTAGATGTCTAGGACTATTTAATCACTTTCAGCCAGTCATTAAATCTGATGGAAAAGTAAAGGTTTGCAAATGCTTTTCCATTTTTGTTCAATTTAGGAAGTAGGTTTGCTGAAAAATGTCCAAAAACAGCACCTGGTTGGCTTGGCGGAACAGTGCACTGGGAGCTGTTTGGAACGGAGGAGGTGCATTTTGGCAGGAGATTTGAGAAATATTGGTCAAAACAAGGAGTTATGAGTTTTTTGCTCCCTTAAGTTTGATTTCGTAAGAATTTCTTAGTAATGAGAAATAGATGACCAAACAATCCTTGGCAGATCTTTGCAGCTTATTAAATATTTTTCATTTCATTTTTACTCTCATTATATATTTATATAAAAAGAAACTATTTTCTTATTGATTTATTTTTTATTTCTATGTATTTTTACTGTAGTGAAAACACAAGTTACCAAACGTCGTCTATCATTTCCTTCACTGCGTTTCTAAATTCTTGTCACAAAGCTGTGGCGAAAACTTGCTAGTGGATGCAAAAGAAACTGGGACTGGGATTTACGGACTAGCTGGAGAACCGTCCCAAACAGTTCAGATGGAGCTGGAATAAAACATTTTATAACCCAGTAAAAGCCAAACAGGCCAGACGGAAAATCTGTAGAAAGTAAAAAAAACAAAAAAACCCAACAAGTTGCTGTTTACAGACAAGGTGTTGTCATTTTATATATATATATATATATATATATATATATATATATATACAATACACAGTTTATTTTA
>CAEFZY010037397.1:0-30318 GCA_903066815.1 Brachyrhaphis roseni
CTCAGGTTTGCAACCAGCTTCTGCCTGAGAAACCAGTAACCTGCTCCCAGTGTCAGAATCTCACTGAGGAAGAAACTACATTAGGTTTTCTATCACTTTATTATTTCTGCTATAACTGATGTATATTTGCTTATAAAATAAGTAAATAGGGTTTAATTTACAATTTTTATGTCTTCGTGTCATGAGGTAGATCTCAGCCGGCCGGTGAGAGAAAAAGTAGATCTTGGTCTCAAAAAGTATGAGCACCCCTGCTCTAGGTAGTTTTGAGCAGATTCCTCTGTAATCTTTCCTTTATTTTATGTCAAATGAATCCAGTTCTTTCAAGGCTCTTAGTGCTATACCAGTGCTTTAAGATGACTAATCTCAACTTTGATATATCGAAGGATAGGCCAGCGGACCGTTTGTCCTCTGCCTTAGGATTTAAATACCAAACAACATTTGTCCAATAACTCTCCTAGGGAGATTTACACGGGTCATCTGTGTTCATTGCAAGCAAAAATGGTGCAGGTGCAGACTCATGGATGGTGGTCTATCCCCTCCCATGAAGGGTCCTTTGTGTTTATAATCCTGCAGTGTTTGATTTAGCAGTGTGCTGGGAATGGATTTTGGTTGTCTCATAATGTGGAAGCTGGGGATAACTTGGCTCAGGATGAGGGTTGTGCTCTGGGTAATGGATGCCAACTGAGGGGGTAATCATAGCAGACACCAAAATTAGTCCCATCAGTACCGGGGGACTGTTAACTATGAAAATGGCAGCACGGTGAGCCAAAAATGTACAGCTTTTTCCTTTTTTTTGCAATCTAAGGTCACAATTTAATGTCTTTGAGGTAAAATGGAGGAAAATGTCCCTTAGTAACTGCAGTTTGACTAATTTTGTTTAGCTTGCAAGCCAGTTGGAAATCATAGAAAATTAGTGTAGCAGAAAAAAGCCATTATTGTTCATCTCAATGTTTTCAAAAATAATATGCTGCAATGTTGAACCTTAAATACTGTTTAAAAGGCTACATTATACTTGTAACTCTGCAAGTATCGTACAAATTATTTTGATCAAATGTTAACAGAATTAGCCATATTTCAAAGATAGTTCATGATTCTAAAATCAAAAGTGAAAGATGTTCAGCAATGAAGGGACCATTTGGTCAAAATATCAATAAGGAGACAAAGACCTTGACAAGTTTGCAGAAACTGCTGTCCAATAATATGTTCCCCCAAAAGAGAATGAGAGAAAAAATGACAGTGGTAACACTCCTCAAGACTGCTGTTGCATAATTTAAAATTAGCCAGCAGCTCTGCCCGATCTTCAAAGGAGTCATTTCAGAACTGAGCCGACATCCTTAATTTTTAATTGACACCTCACTTGAGCTAATAGTAGTCTCCATGTCTTGTCCACGGGCAAAGTTGGTGAAGTCTTTCCTGGAAGTGGCTGCTGCTCCAATGAGCATCAAACAGTTATGGTGGTGTTTAATTCTTTGATGAATTTATGAAATGAAAAAAAATATGTACATATTTTTTTTTCAGGTGAGTTATGAAGATTAATGATTGGAAAAATTAAGAATTTGGGTCAACTTGTGTCTGTTTGCATACCAACAGCCTCATGAGTCAAAAAGGAAATGAAACTGACAAGCAATTTAAGTGATGTGATTCGACCAGAATCTAAGGAATTATGAAGACACTGATCATCCAGTGTTGCTGTGGGTCTGACTGGGTGGAAATAGGCAAGAACCAGATGAGGTTATTGGTAAGCTTAAGATGAGGAAGAAAACTGTAAATGAAAGTCTCTCAACTTATGACACCATCTGTGTTACTGCGGTGACTGACGCAGCACTGGTAGTTTAGAAAAATATATATTTCCCTTCAAACTCAAGATCCACATCAGATGTGAGATGATCTGTTGTCATACTGATGGTATAGTCAAAGTTCAGATCTATGTCCAATCGAAAATCTTGAAACTCTTCACTAAGTAGTTAAAAATCCTCACATTGTAGAAGGATTTCTACAATGTCCTCAACCTTATTGGTTGAGGACAATATAATATACATTTTCTAAATTTTTGAGTCTGACATACCATACTGAAATAAGATATAATTTCAAGCTTACACATTTTTACAGATGGTAGCAGTAACTGTTGCCAACAGTGTAAATAAAATGTTTCCAACATTATCAAGCCTATCCAAAATTATCACGTGATTAGCAACAAGAAAAAAAAAAAAGCAACCTATTTTGGAGCAGTTATCTCAAATTTTCCATTCACATATTTGCAAAGATCTACGCTTTCATTGAAACCTGAAGCAGTTCCCAAGATAACAGTCCTATAAATGCAGATAATACCTCCTAAAGCGGAGAGACTAATTATAAGTAAAACTTGTACGGCCATTCACAGTTGGACGGTTTTCAGCTGTAGTTTCAAACAGTTAGACTAATTAACGTCAGTTAAATGAGGTCCACCATACTTTTTGAAAAGTAATTATATCATTTCACGTTTCGCTGACCATTTGTCACCACTGAGTGTAAATTAGATTCCATCTCGCTAATTGTGCCGAAGCATATTGTGGAAACGCAGGGAGATGAAAGAAGCGATCCCAGAGATAGTTCAAAGTTTTAAACACAGGGCTAAAGATGATGTGCCCCTGAGGACAAGAATCCACAAGTTGAAAGCAAAGTTGGATGTTAAGTCTCTTCTGGTGCCTTTTGAGAGCTTTGCTACATTATGCAATGTCGGATACAGTCCAGATTATAAGGAGTAAAACCTTCTGTGGGTTAAAAACTGTGTCATGTCAACAGCAGCCTTAGTCAGTTTCTAGACTTTTCATCAGAAGCTGGTGGATCGTTTGATCCGAGGGGAATTAGACAGACTTTCTCAGTATAACATCAGTCTGTTTGATGCTTTTAAAAGGATCAGTACAATATCTCATACAGATGCGGTTGTTTTTACTTATGACAGGTCATTGGATTGTGACAATGCAAAATGGGCCCAATAAGGAACTTCACTGGTTAAGAACTACCCTGACTTTTGCTTAATATGTTAGCATTTTGAAGCACTCAAACACATCACATTTGTCTTTTCACCTACAAGAACTTCTTTTCTTTGACTCACTTGGAATTATCCTCAACAATCATAAATCTCATCACAACAACGCCTTATTACACTAAGATGGTGCTTGACTGGCTTTTAAGCGCCTTCAAAATGGCGCTTGAATGCCAGTCTGCATCTGTCCATTCTCTTAAGTTTGTTCTACTTTAAAAAAAAAAAAAAAGTGGAGTTGACTATTTTGAACAATCTGTTCACCCACTCGCCTGTGGTGGTGCTGCACCAAGAACCATTGAAGGAAAGAACACAAACATGTCTGAATAAGACACTGATTGCAACTTCCTTCTTCACAAAATGTCAACAAAGATGAATTACTGTAAGTTTGTTGTGGATGTAGAATTTCTTCTTGCGCTTGGCAACAGACTGAGCCATTTCTCCCACTAGTGCTAGACAGGTTTGTTATGGTTGTATTGTACCCAGAATGCCCTGCTGCACTGTGGTCTACTTCCTGCTTTTGGAGCGACCTCCGGTCTGCTTTCACTTCAACAGAGCTGTGGATTTTAGGCAGACTAGAGTTAGATTTTTTTGGTGCACATTCACGACTTCCCAAATCAACCAGACTTTCTAGGCAAACCAATGAGAGTTCGATTAAAGTGGACTAAACAGAGCGGGCATGAATGAATTAGAGTGGAGTAGAAGTGAAGTTTCTTCATAGTCCTGCTTAACTAGGTGCTAACTTTAGCTAGCTTTAGCCTCATGGACCAACTAACCTGGATTTTTGCTAAAAGACAATACCAAGTTAGTTATCTACAGCTTGTAAGACATTACCAGAGCATCACTTGGAAAATTCTGAATTGTCTCTTTAATGTTCCACAAATTCAAGCAATTGTTTGTTTAATTTCCCTCCACACAGTGAGTTTTTACACCTAATCTGCTTCCTGTCAGCAGCTGCTCTCTGCCACATCTACAGCAAGCCATATGGGACATGCCTTTTACCTCCGTCTTGGAAGGCTGGGTGCCCATCAGCCCTATGTCGAACCCCCATTAGTGTCTGAGTATCAGCTGTCGACATGTCAAAAGGACTCGAAGGAGGAACCCCTCGCTGAAGTGCTTTTCGCACTTTTCGCACTTTTGTTCTTCATTTTTTCATTTATCAAGTCTCGCTCCCTGTCAGAGGCTGATATCTTGAGATTGTGGGTCTTTGTGGATCTCTGACAGTTTCTGTCACTGAGTCGCATCACCAATCTTTACTTATACTGCTTCTAAAGCAGAGTAATAGAAACTTGGGAAACTTAATGTTACAGCTGAGTGAACCCTCCTCCTCTGAGGAGAGGATCAAGGCATGGGAAACAGCGATCCTGGTAAAGGTGAATATAAATCTGCCAGTTGAAAGGCAGTGCTTTTAGTCTGGTACGTTTCTTCTCCATCACAAGCAGGTCTTTGCATTTGGTCTGCTCAGGCTAAACTGTGGACCCTGGTGGGGACGGCTTAATTACCATTCGATGAGTCTCAAAGCAAAGCCGCCGTGTTACATGTTGAAAATTGGTTATTGGTTCCCAGCGCTGTGGCTGTAATTTGGTCAAGGCAGTGTTCAATGGTTCCATCTAAATTGCTCTGTCACTAGAGGTTTTATGGGGTACAACAAAACAGGGAAGACTTCTAAAGAAACCAAAGGTGTCTAATTATCTACTCTCCCTTTTCAGCTGCAGAATTCTGAGCATTTCATCAGTTCGACAAGCAAGCGGGGACGATTTATCTAGTTGATGGGTAAATACAAAAGGAAAAAACAAGCAGTAGTGTTTATGGGCTGGCGTATACAAAGCTGTTTATTTGTGACAGATCTCCGAAACAAAGGGTAAGTTAATGGGCTCCTTTGTTTGATCAAGAGGAAAACCAGCATACAGCTTCTTCAGGAAAACGGATTCGGCTACAAAAATGGTTTTGCAAATAATTTAGTATCCAATTATACTTAATCGTCAAGGAAAATGCAGTCAGAAAATGTTTAAAATAAGGATAGTTGCTTTGCAATTAGCTCTAAAGTTGATGACATGGGAATGGTATGATTAAACAATCTTTCACAGCTCACAAACTGGGTTTTATATAATTTCTATTTAGTGAATCATATTATTATAGAATAACCCATTTCCGGTTTTCTCTAATGTGATATCTAAAACTATTTGTTTTAGGAATAGAGAGGACCAAATGCAGTCTGTGAAATTTAATGTACATGCTCCGAAACAAACTTTAGCATCATTAATAACTAACAACTGACCAGCTGCGTGTCACTTTATCAGTTTGTATATATATATTTCTCATAAATACTCCAAAATTCTGCATGAAAACATTTAAAAATTAAGGAGCATTTAAAAGTAAAAGTTCAGTCAGCTTGACCGCAGCAATGCAAGATTTCCGCATAAAAAAACCCCAAAAAAACAGCAAAGCAGGAAATAAGTTATTTTTACTTTCTTTTAAATGCACAAGTTAAAAAAATGATTTTTTTTCTTTGACTGATTCTATTACATGTTTACCTGGAGCATCATAAAAAGAGGAATGCTAATCCTAAACATAAGATCAACTGCTGAAGCTCACTGTTCATCATTTATAGCTTTCTAATTTAAATGTGCACTAAAAAGCAATACTGCGATGATTTATTAGAGGCTACTGTGAAGGATATAATATCAAAGAGTTTTTCATCACGTCCCTCTGCCTCCAGTTGGCCCAGACTGCCTTGTGCATCATCACTCATCAGATATTGAGTGCAAAGCTGCATTGACATGCAGTAATGCGCGATATGCTCTCCACAATGCTGGCTGGAAGGGAAGGCTTACCTGTCAGTTTATCTAAATGAGATTTTTATTGATTTTAGCGCTTCTTCTGGTTGTGTCATCACACCGAGCCATGGGCGACTAGACTTAAAAAGAAAAAATAAATAAAAAGGTCACCGTTTCTAATAAAGGCAGATGACCTAGAGTGAGTGCAAATGGCGCCAACTGATTCGCTTCAGTCAGTTGTGGGAGTGTCAAGTCTGCTGGCTTCTTCTTATTGCATTTCTGTTGAGTATCACATGTAATAAGAGCCGTTTTCTGTCCGGTTAAATCGGTTGTTTTTCCAAAAACACTTGGATTTTATTTTATTTTAGTTTTTTTTGCTAATAGTGTTTTGATTGGTGATGTCTTACTTCATGCAGGTTTATGCAGCTACTGTTTGTCCATTACTATACTGGACTAATGTAACACTGAGTTTGTTCTTCATTATTCCCATTTAGAAGGAAGTATCACAAGAGTATTGATAAATCTGGCAAAAATAGTTAATAATCTTCCAAACTCAAAAGAAGCAGAAAAAAAAGAAGCTTTAGAAGTAGCATTAGAATTGCTCTATTTCACTGAGCTGTCATCCTTGTCAGAAATTCTCTGTGATAAGTTGGTGCTTTCCTTTTTGCTCCTCCTGTGAGCCACCTACAGCTTGGCTTTGCAGTGTTTCGTAACAATGTTTCATTAGCAGGAAACAAGAAGCACTTGCATTTGCGATGCATGGTTGGGCATCTTACCCCAGCAATTAAAGCAGAGAAAGAACCTCATTCCGTAAACTGTTTAGGAGTTGGCATTTTGTAGCTCCAAGTTTAGCGTCGTGTGACAATTTCTCTGAAGTCCATTTATTTGTCTGGAAACTAGATGTGATTTTGCAGCATTTCTGGCCATATTGTGAATTCAAATGTCACGCTTTCCGAGTTGTACTGTAATTTTGAAATTCCTTTTAGGCTCTTTAAAAAAAAAAAGATTATGCATAATGAATGTTTTCATATGTTGGAGATAAGCTGGAACAAACAAAGAGGGTATCTGAGTGAAAACACAGCAGCTTGAACTGGAGGACAAAGTTTGCTTCATTTCATATGAATGGATACAAATCTGTGCTAAATGGAACTACATGCAATTTCCTGTATAGATATTCAGGCACTTTACATTTGTTCCCATTTTGTCATGTTACAACCACAACCTTTAATATATCCTGAAGGTATTTTATGACAACAGTAAATCAATCTGAAGACTCACCCTGCTAATAAATTGTCCAAGATGGCTGAAAATGTTGCTTATTTAAGCATGAACTAAATGCAATGCGATGTGGTGAAGGTGCCAGTGATCAGCTCAGACTGCTCAGCTCTTATTCAGCCATGGCACATCTGTAATTATGGTCAATACTGTTTAGAGTGTAACCCCTGAGACCCTGAATTGCGGGGCGGTACTTAATCAGCAGGTGGTCACAAATGAATTATTGTCATCTCATAATTGAGATTATGAATACCTAATCATATACAGCCAGGTGAAGAGCTACGCACTCATGAGAACTAAGTTAAGTTTATTAAATGACAAAAAGACAGAACTAAACTGAAACAGAAAGGACTGGATTTTGTTGTTTTCTACTTAATTTGCTCACAAATTATTTTCTGGAAGCTTTATGTATCTGGAATATTTAAACACAATCTGTGTTTGGTTTTGCAGAATGTTTCTCAAGATGTGGTCACATTACTGTTTTGTCCAAGTCTTAAAATGTGGATGAGACGTTCCAGCGTCAACAATTTTGAGCTCATTAGCAAACATAAATTGTTCACATAAAAAAAAAAAACAGCCAGGAATTATAGGAAGGGTGTAAATAATTTTAATCATCTCCTATTTTTTTTGTAAATAAAGTCTGAACATACATTTTTGATGTTGTAGTAGTGTTTTTTGAGAGATTACAGCATCATTTTCTGTCAGAAACCAAAACTGCTTGGTGAAAAGAAGATGCATGATCACGTTCATCTGCCAGGCATAAATAAGTTTGAGCCAAAGTGTGTGTAAATGTAAAATTGGTAATAAAAAAAATTGCTTGATTAGTGCAGATGGTCTTGTTTTGCTTCAAACGGTCGGTCCAGCTTTTCCTGTTGGCCAGTCTTATCAAATATTATGCAGGACTAATTTTATAACCCTTGACTTAATTTGCATAAATACTTCAAGTGTGAATATGTGTTGAATGTGATGTCGCTTTACTTTAAGGAAAAGAGAAGTCAGTGTTTTTGCAGAATTATTTGTGGCGAATAACTTCAGAACATCAATTAAGAAGAAAACTGACGATAGTCGCCTCATGAAAACTGAAGAAATTCTCTCATTTATGGGTAATCTCACTGCAAATATTTGCAATGCAGATACCCTATTAAAAGGGTGACACCAGTGTTGGCTTCCATCAACTAAATTAGCTTCGTACTTTGTAAAACCAACAGACATGCTGTCCTGTTAACAATTCTTGTTTGTTTTCTTGATGTGATTGTCTAAAGATGTTCGAGATTCATAATTTAGCTGATAGTGTCATCCAGTTAAAGATAACTGTGGAATAGAAAATACAGAATGAAGTCTCAATGCTGCTTGGTGCTTTGGCAGTTTATTTTTTCAATTTAATAACAGTATTTTAATCACGATGTTGTCTTAAATACTTATAAGTCGTAATAATTGAGTGACTCACTCTTGTACTCACAAATAATATTTATACAGTTCATATTTTTTCCAAGGTGAACTTTGATAAGATAGAAGTTTTAATTATCTGTTCCAATCCCTGAGCTCCCTATCTTTTTTTTAATGCCAGTATCCAAGAAATAGGCTGCGCATTTTGCTTCTTCTTTGCATTTCAATCAGCCCATTACCGAGCGGCTTCAGTCGGAGGGCTGCTTTCAGCACTTGAATATTGCTGAGATCAGATCCGAACGCGTCATTTCAGGACACTGAAATTTATTCACTCTTTTGTCACATCCCATTATGATTTGTAGGACTCATCTCGGCTGGTATTCTGTCTCGTCGTGCGAATTATACGTTACAACTTTGTCTCTGCAGCAAGGAGCGCTCAGTTGGCTCAGTTCACTGAAATTTTACAAGCCTTTTAGTGCTGCGGCTTTTTTTCAGTGTGGTCTCTGCACACTAAATGACAAACTCATGAGAAGTGTGCTGTGAAGCCACGGAGAAGAAGCACGGAAAAGAATCAGAATACACTAGTCAGCCATAACAATTGAGGCTCTGTCTATAAAAATAAAAATAGAATACCTTTTTTCTTGTTAAGGATCATTCAAAATGCAGCTAACCGTATTACATCCGAGTACAATAGCTGGTTCCTGTTTTGATGGATGTGATGGTAAAATTATGGAATACACTTAAACTCGTCAGTGTTTATGCATTTCAAGGCCTTGGCTACACTGTTTGGGATTTTTTAAACTGATATTTTTTTTGGAAATACCAGAAAAATTGCAAAACATAACATATCCTAATGTCCTCAGCTGGTTTCCCTCATGTCAGTATTGAGATATATTGACCACTTTCTCATGCTTATAGTCAATGTATTCATAGAAAAAACCCCAAAACAGAACAAAAAAAATCTTTAACAACTTGAGATTTCGCATACATCCTCATCAATTTATAATAGTGATTTAAAAAGGTTCATTACTCCCTAGGTAGTTTTTTTTTTTTTTTAACAATCTGGAGACGGGTTGATAAAATGTGTCTTTAAACGATGTCATTAGCATGTGGTAATTATGTTAAAGCAAGGCTTTGTGTAGTTTTAATTGGATTGAAAATATAGTTGGGTATTATAAGACCCTTTTAATTCACCAGAGAGAAAAAAGGCCTTTGTATACAAAAGTAACCTGGGATGAATTGGGGTCTAGATTAATTAAGTGCTACAATGACTGTGTTAGAGAGGCAACCTCGTCACATGGGATAACCCAATTGGAAAGATAATTATGTCACTTTAGTCCCAAACCAAAGTCGATTTGGACATAAAGCTGCAATTACAAATAAGAAACAGTTTTGATTGAAACTTTCCCTTTGCTCTTTGCTTAATGCCAGTTTAGTCAGGATGTTTTTAGCCTTATTTTCTAACATTCAAAGGTTTCAACCTGAGACCTTAAGTTGCCTCTTAGTAATTCTTTGAACCGCCACACATAATTATTGTTTTATGACTGAGACTTACCACAATATTGTCCTTTTCTTGCTATTTTTGTATTCTGATCAATTCTTTTTCGCACTTCCCGACTTCAATTAAACTATTACTGCAAGTGGAATAACTGTAATGTATTGCTCTCCGTCTAATAGGCTTAAGTTTTCCGCAGTTCCCTTTGCAGTTACTTTTTTATCCTTTAATTCTTTAATGGTTCCCGTGGTGATAGGCACCCACCGTTTTCCTGCAAGGATAAGCTGGTATAAACTATGGATGGATGGATCCCACTTAAAGTAATCAATGCCATCATGGGGAAGTGCAGATTCAACTTCTAGGATTACAATTTATTTCCTTTTTGTCAATGTTGCACTAAATGTGACTCTTCTCAGCATGCTGTGAAATCCTGCTAAAGACACAGCTACCATAAAATGTGAAACAATCTGAATGTTGTATGCTTTTACAACGTCTCCTTTGCTTGGCTGCTCAAGCACGAGGCTGGAGCAGCTTTCTAATTAATCGCACTATACTGCCTTGTTATGCTAATGACTGCCTAATTAGTCTCTGCTGTTGCAGAGTCTTAACACTTCTATAGACTAAGGCAGAATTTACACAAACATGAAAATTTATGTTTAACATGTATCGACAGACTATAGGAGAAAGGAGTGTCGGTACCACCAATAGTAAGGTGGTAGGGGTTTCCTATTTAGTTATAAATTTAATGAATAAAGTACATCTTGACCAATTGTTGTTGAACTTCTTTCCAAGGGTGGTGGTCACAGAGGACAGTTTGCAAGTGGGTACAATGGGGCTCCATTGTAGCCAGTGGAGATGTTGGTACAAATTTAAATTGATATGCTATATTTGTTTCTGTGTCAACAAACTCAGTTGACATGCATTGACTTTGAAGGATTAAGGCAACCCAAAAGTTGTTAGACCAAACCTGGAGCGATACTCCGCTCTGTGGTCGATGAAGGTTCCAACAAAGCCGAGTTGGGGTTATGGTGCAGTTGATTAAAGCCAGCAAGAGAAGTTGGAAAAAAACAAAACAGGTTTTTCCTAATGTTTCCAACATTTATTGCCAAGAAGCGGATAGATGAAATAAGGAAAATTAAATACCAAAACACATGAAGCGCAGACAAAGATAGATTCAAAGTCCTAAATATCTTCATATGCTTATCTTCTGAGCTGATGAGTAACTACAACACGATTCGTTCAACCTAGAGATTGTTTTTTTTGTGCCCTGAACCAATTATCTTGGTTATTGTTTAGTTTTATCTTCCACCTTTCTCTGGAGCTTTTTAAAGTCCAAAAAGAGCTATAGACACTGTGGGGTACTGCAGCTTTATGTGAAAATATTTCAGAAAGTAAAACTCATTTATTAAGTAGATTCATTGTACATAAAGTGAAATTTAGCAAACCTCTTCCATGTAATTTCAGTGATTATGGCTTACAGACAATGAGATATAAAATCGGAACATGGTGAGAGCACAAAATGATGGAAACTCACGGTGTCCAACCCTAATGAGCTCAGGAAACCAGCTTTGTTTTTCAAACTATCTTTTTGTGTGTACAGGGTGGGAATAAATGTAAAGTTATTCTCCATAATGCTTGTTGCTACAAATACAAAACATATAGAATTAGCCTAAATTCATGTCTTTTTTCTTTGTGTTTTGTAAGGCCTGTGTACTGTATTTCTTTTATATATATAAAAATGAGAAAAGTTCCATCTTTCTCGTTTTTGACTCCAATTGTTCAAATACCTTAGTAGCACTTTGCAAGTCACCCACTCTTTGGCATCTCCCGATTTCCATAATTCTCCCCTCTCTGATCTTTCTCCACCTTGTCACAGTCCTTCCCCCTGCACCATCCTTCCCTCACCTGCTCCTAAAGCCCCCTCCCTACTCCGTCTTGGCCTCGTTCGCCCCCACCCTGCTTCATTTAGAGACTTGGTGTGGCTCTGATTTCTTTAAATAACTCATGTTGCCTGCAGCAAGTTGGAGCTGCAGTGTGACTCTGCTAATAACTGACAGCGAGCAAACAGCACAGACATGATGTGACATGTTTTTTGCAGCGAAAGGGAAAAAAAAAGGAAATAAGACAGTCGAAGAAAGATGGCTTCAAGGTGCGTTTGTGTTTTTGTGTTTCTCCAAGCAGATGCTAAATACATTCCTGTGGTCTCATCTTATTTCTCATTCGCTTCATTTTACTCCGTTTCTATTCAGCCGGGGTGAAAATCAGTCACAATAACGGATTGCAAAGTCCCAGTAATTTTGCACATTACTTATGAGTCATTGCCTTGCATAATGAATACCAGCTAATGTACTTTTTTTTTTTTTTTGTTAATTCAACAGAAAGGTTTAAAAACGCTCCACTGTTATGAATCACAGTGGAGCTATGTGCATATTCTTAGCATACTGTATGCATATTTCCTCAGTGGAGCCTTGAAATGGAACCAAAAGAGGAGGTGGAGAAGGAGAAGGCAAAGTAAGTGTGATGCCTTTGTTTATTGTCCCTTCCCCTGAATAGGAGCTTTGCTTTGTACAACATTGCCTTATCAGGTGCTCTGATGTATCAGCTCAAAAAAAAATAAATAATCTGCTCACTTTAGCAGAAAATGTGAGTCTGGCTCGATTCCTAGATGGTGTCTCCAGTTTCTATATATGTTATTTTGTTCTGTCGAGATAAAACATGTTTTTCGGACCCAGGTTAACCAGTTTTTCCCGCTATCTTGTAGATAAGAGTTACAAACTGTATCTTAAGACTCCCAGAAACACCGAGATGTGTAGCTTATTTGGGTACTTTTTATAGGAAACTTGGTCTGCTGTATGTTTTAATCAAACATTCTGCCTCATTTCATTGATGGGTACACGGTGGTCCCGAAGAGATGGAGATGGTTTGCAAAAAAATAAAAAAATACTTTTTAAACCATGCTCATGGAGCTGAGAGGCTCAAAATGTGCCAAGAGTTACACCACCACCAACTACCTGGATGTTTATAAAAGGCAAGGAGGGATGCATGTTTTCATGTACCATATTTAGTCCACAATTTCTGATTATCCTCATTATATGCTGAAAGATATTTTTGGTGATATCCTTCAATTTTGACCTTCTTCTCCGAACCGTCGGCTAAGTTTCCTGTTCCTCAAATAGAAAAGTGGCAGCGTGTGGTTCATCTTCTTCATGTTTTGATCAATTCAGACATTTTTTCTTTCCACATCTCTTGGTTGGGATGAGTGGTTATTTGAGCTCATCTCCCTTTCTATCAACTATTTTTGTGGTTGTGTTGTGGCTTTTGCATTTTGTCGGCTGTCTGTGTGGCGTTCTGGGCCTCCTTAGAGACAGCCAATCCATCGGAAACAGTGCTGTCGTGTTTTTTGACATGTCATACCTCTGATATGATTTACCCTTTAGGTTTCACCAAGTTTGACCAAGACCTTGTGAGGTACTGTTCCTATGGAAAATACAATTTAATTTCTGTTTTCCAACATGACAGCAAGACATGCAAATAGGTAAAACTGCAGGTACCGTATTGTTTGGTTGGGTATGTAAGTCTGATGTGTGCGCAATGAATCCACTGCTATTTTTAACAGTAAATGACTGAATGACCCAAACACACTGGCGGAGTTTGTGTTTTGAATACAAAACAGTTAACAAGTATGAAGACACATGTTAGTTTTTATCATTTTCATCACAACACGTCTCGTCTTTGCCTGGTTTATTGACATGGCACTCACTCCATTTGCTTGTCTGTCCGCGAGCACAGATGGCAATTTTTCTGTGTGAAATTGCATGCCGACAGTTCCACTGATGACCTCCGATCACAATGAAAATGGGATTTAGGGGGAATTTAGACGGAGGGCTCTGAGTGACCGGCGAAGCGTGGGCTGCTAACATCAGTCACCATAAACATCGTCTTCAGCAAGGACCCTGATAAGTCATGTCATCTGCTCTCCATCAAAACGCACGGCTATGACTTTAAATGGAAACTCTTGATGATAAGGATTTATTCTGCTCTCCACAGAGTTTTCTTTGTACGGAGGTCAAATAATGTCAAAACTAGCTGTTATGTGAGCAAATTAGCTTACTTCTTAACTCTAGCCTCTGGATTGAACAAGCAATACATCTGTAAGATTATTCTTTTATTAAAGATAGAAAAGATAATTCTGTTTTGTAAAAATCCGTGGCAGTGGTAAGGTTTCACCTCAAATAGATTGAAGAATTAATGTTTTCTTACCACTCGACATAGATGTGATTTGCTTCCAACGCTTCTCTAATTAAGTCCCAGTCTATTTTCAGAGTAGTTTTTTTTTTTTTTTGGTTCTCAACTTGGCAGCCACTTTAATCACTTCGCCGGCAGCTGCTGACCCAGCTCTGTGGCCCTCTGACGACCTCTGACAGGTGCTAATTTGTTATTGTTACTTCCCACAAATGGCGTCACCTGCAGGCATGATTGGCACGGCCGCCTGTCACTCCATCTGTGTTCAGAATGCGCAGCGATTGAAGTCGCTCATTTTTATGTCTGAGATGAAGGGGATTCATCTTTCATGTAATTCGTGACATTGTCTTTTGTGATTTTGGGGTTTTTTGCATTAAAGTTGAAGTCCGACAAGTTGATGTGGACGAGAAGAGAAAAGGAGTACGCCCAGTTGGGTCAGAGACGGTTTTACTACCTTGGAACAAACTTTGTTTTCCAGCCTGACTCTCTTTCGGCTAAAGGAATCATCAGCTTTGGCTTCAGAGCTGCTGTCGTCTGGACAGAGAGGTCATTTTGACACCGAGAAGCTGTTGGTTGCTGTCTGACAGTCCCCCTGTAAATCTCAGAGCCCAGTTGAGTCTGTGAAATTTTACAGAACGCAAAGATCCTCGCAAAAAAGAAATTCACTGGAAGGAAAATATAAGCAAATAAGTGAAGTGATTTTTTTGTTATGAATTATTGATTAATGAACACAAACTCAACGTGTTTGCTTTGGCTACAAATGCAGCGTGTGGAGTTCTATTTGATATTCCGTTTTAAGACTGTCAGGAAGCGTTACGTAGCGATTTCTACCCCGGCTCACGAATTCACTCACTGCAGGCAGAAAATATGAGATTTGTGGCAACATAAATCTGCATAAATTGAACTGTAGAAAAGAGTCATGAAAAAAAGTGAACACTTTTTTCCCCCAGTTCTAGTATAAAATAAAATTGGTAACAATTGTGTAGATTTTACAGTTTGTCTAACTGCCTTCACAGATGTATAGTGTGTGACTTTCAGTCTGTTTTCTTTTCCTCACAATCGGTTATTGTTCCTGATATGGTCTGTTTAGTTTTGCCAAACATCTTCGCTCGTTCTTCCTGGCTCACTGGATATTGTTCCTGGCGTTTGCTGTTTATTTGGACTTAGCTGTCATGTTCCTTTTAGAAAGATGAGACAAACAAACCACACTGGCTCGGCGTTGTCCTAATTGTACTGTCATGGGCCGTAACATTCAATGTAAGAGCTGTAACTTGCTGGATCTGAGTTGTAGATCTTGGATGTTCTTTTTTTTTTTTCATTTTGCGCAAAAAAAGTGTTGTGGTCCGGAGTCGTAGTAGTTGCCGGGAACTTTTTTCTACCTTTGAATGATCTCTAAAATTGCAGAGCAGCAAAGTCTAGAAAAAAAATCTAACTTTTCAAGTTTGCCACAAATCTTTTTAAGACATTGGATTATAATATTAAAAGTTCACTTATTTTAACATAAAATGAAATGGTATGCTCACTGGCTTAAAGACCTTTTCAAATGCTTAATCGAAGAATATAGATTTGATACAAATCAATATATGGAAAAGAATTCTCAGAGTTCAGATTTTAATCCCAGAGTTTTGACTTTTTTCTTGAAATTCTTACTTTAATCCTCCAAAATTAAAGTGAGAGTTCTGGGGAAAAAGAATAGGATCGAACTGATGAGGTGAAAGTGGACACCAAGTTTTTCTAGTATGGAATCCAGCTGGCTTAGTGATATTCTTTCCCTTGTGCCAACACCATGAATACCTAATGCAGCATGCATTCCTGCAAAAAGTAATAGTTCCCATGAAAATAGCATTGTTCCCATATTTCATGGCTTTAATCTATGCACTATAAAATGCATGCACAGCCTATATTTAATACCTACTGCATTAATTAACAAATCCATAGCATCAGCACAAACAGAACTGGGATCTTTTTTTAAGTCTTTGCTCCGCTTGAGGCAAGTTAAAATATGAATGGGTTTTTAAAAAAATTAATAAATTAATAAGCAGAGACTGCCCTCTGTTTGATGCCGTGAAATTTTCATGCCAAGCTACGTGGTTGACCAACACGCCTATTTTTATGCCTGGACTACTCCCCGAAGCGAAGCAGGTCAGCCGCAGCGCTAATAATATCATTTTTCTCTGACAGATTGCGCCGTGTTTAGTCTCGCAAGGAAAAGGTGTGGAACTGTCACATAAGGTCTTCCTTTAACGACGCTTCGCTGCCAGGCTTTCTTCTCGGCTTCGGCCACGTGCGTGTCACACACCGTCTTGGTCATGATTCTGTTTTCTGCATCTCCAGGGGTGGTTCTGACTGCTCACTGCTTGGATCACAGCTTGAGTTCGCTCATCGGGGGTTACTGTGTTTTGCATCCTGTCAGCATCAGGACAGCGCCGGAAAACATTTCCCTTCCTTAAAAACTCATATTTGCGTCGCTATAACAGCGTCCCACGCTTTTCCTTACAGTGTGTTGGAGGGAGAGGGAACAAAAACACAGAGCGCTGTACATTTTCCAGAGTGCACAGTCATTAATCGAAGCTGCCTCACCAGCTCTAAATAGTGCAATAAAAGCAACGTTGTATTTACTTTATAGCTATAAGCACATTTTTACAGCATACAAGCATTTTCTTTTTTTATGTGAAATTATCTCTCTCAGACGGCTTCTAATTTTAGGCTGTTATTGAATCACATAAATCAAACTATAGTCACTTAAAGAAAAAAAACAAAAAACATTGCCTTTAGCATCTTTATATAGAAATTATAGGAGACAAGTAAATTAATATTAGCAAAATATGCAGCCGGCAGCATACTTTATAAAACAGAGGCACATTTTAGAATGTTGTTTGCTTATCATCCCGAATGCAGAATTGAAATTATTTGCATTTTATGTTTATATATTTCTGATTGTACCTAGTGAAATACAATAATTTCATCTAGAATATGTTTTCTCAAATTGGTATGTACAGAATGAAATGGAGAAAGAGTTTTCAGACTAATCCAAGCATTTTTTCCCTTAATTTATCTGCAACAAATCAGCAAACAGACACTTGGTAACATCCCCAGCTCTGATATTTGAAAGACTCTGCTCAGAAATATCAATAACCTCCATCCTTAGAATAGGCTGTGAGCAATAAGACAGGGTAAAACAGTAGCATCACCAATACATTTAGTCACTAATATTTGGTTATTATGTGTTTATATATCAACATAAGTGAGATCCATCTAGGTTGAGGCTCTAAAAAGGTACGCTAGATGCAAAATTCTTGACCTTTTCTGCAGCACCAGTGAAACAGCTGAAGACTGCTTGCACAGTTTTATGATTCCAGGTAAATTGAGCTCCATCAATGTGATTGGACATTGCACAGATAAGAGTCTGCAGAAGGAAAATGAGTGGAATTAGCTGGAACTGTAAAACACAAAGAGCCAAGTTTTTCTTGTTACCACACAACGTGGGAGTTGGCAAGAGAGGTAAATTAAATGTTCAAATCTCACCGTTGGAGAACTAGAGCAAAGACTGACATCTTAGGGTCACCAAGTCTCCATAACAACCGTTTATTTTTAGGTTTTCGTACACAGAGGTCCTAAGCCTGTTGTATAGAGAAGTGTCACACATGGTTCTTTATTCAGCGTTTTGTCAGCATGTGATTTATTCCGTTGATATGGGTGTGCAGTGCTGTATTTTTATTTTTTTTTCTTTAGGAAGTGTTTTGAAATTTTTCTTCAGCCAAGCGGTTTCCTTTCTCAGTTATTGATTGGTGGCAGCATATTTTCTTTTCTTATCAAAAACATAGTTTAAATCTCAACCAACCCTTATGTATTTGTATTTTTTTTTTAAATATTCTATTCTTCAGCCATGTGTTCCTCCTCAAACGCGAGTGTAAGCAGTGATCTAACTTTCAAGATTCAAGAACTTTTGAGCTATAAACTCTGTATGTCATCTCTTATCTGGACCATTAAAGTTTCTACATAAACACTGCCAACATTTTCATCAAAAAGGTTAAAATTACCCAAATGACAGATGAAAGCTGCAACCTTTTAATTTTAATATTTTTTTCTCTTTCTTAACCTTAATAGGAAGATTAAGCTCTTCAGAAGGACTTAAGTATCGTACTTGTGTGTCCTAAATAACTGGAACAGTTGAATTCGGTTAATTATGACCTCTGGGTTCTGATTATAGAGCAGGAAGTGCCACTTGCCTTTAGAGTAAACTGCATATAATAAAAGTAGTGGCTATGAAGAAAAGTATAACATATGCCGAGTTCACACCACATGCACCACTCCGAAGCCCTCCACCCTCATTGTCAGCTTGACTGTTCTTATTTGTCTTAGGCTGTCAACCTGACCTGACGCAAATGCAAGCCGACAGCCTAGCTGATGCGTGTGCACAGCAATGGGAACAACAACCTAACAACACACACACAAAACAAAAAGAAAAAAAAAAAAGCCACTTTCCTTCTGGTTGCTGTGCTTCTCCCACTTGTTTGCAACACTCTTGTCATGACTAAATTGAGGAGCCTTCCTGAATGCCAATCAGCTTGTTGTTGTTTGCCTTTTATTTTCATCATCTGCCGTCATTATTACATGGTGGCAGTTGCACCAATATTATGACATCTTGTCGTGAGTATAATCAAAAGTTTGTTTTTTTTCTTTTAGTGTACAAATTATGATGGTTACAGATTTATTTCCAGCATAATTGTAATTAAACCATGCAAAGCCACAAATGGGAACCTTAGCGCCGCAGTCTCGCTGTATGCAATAAAGGAGCTTAATCAGAGAAACGGCTTAATACTGCAAACGCAGCTCTGCTAAATACAGTCATTAACCTTTGCTGCAAAAAAAAACAAAAAAACTGCTGAACGCCGAACTTTCGACTACATCCACTTGGCTGAGCAGACTCAACTTTGATGTCACAGGTTATGATGCTTTAATGGGAGTCTGTAAAAAACACTGTATTTCTTGTCCACTTACCACTATTACAAAGTTATAAACTGAGTCAGTAATTTGTGAATGGTTTCTAATTTGGCTGGAAAAGAAATAAAAAAATAAAACACTTTGTGAAATTGTTTTGGGTCCCGCAGTGTCGACCGCACCAAGCTTGTGTCAACAACTTGACTCTTTTGATGAGCCAAGTTTTATGAACAGTATGAAAACTGGTAAATTGTGAAGTTGTAAAGATAATAATATGATCTAAATGTTGTCATGGGATACCAAAAGATTTGACGTTTGGAACCCATCCAACTTTGGAGAATCTGGCTTACATTTAAATCGAAGATGAAAACAGACTAACTCTCCAGCATGATGGCTAAAATAGGTTATGGTGGATATTTTGGACGTGTTCTAAAGTATTCTGAAAAATTAGAGACAACTACATATGTCTTATGAACCACTGCTACAGAATTTTCTAGGCGTTCTAGATAAGTATAGACATTAATTTTAGTGTCTTACAGTTGAAGTTTGTTCCAGACTTAGTTCCCCATCTTACTCAATTCCTTCCTTATACAAACTGAGTTTTTAAACTCCCTTTTATCCCCACTCAAACACCTCGATCCCCCTCATAAGTACATTTTCACATTTGTTTCTTTTGTTATATGTCTTCATCTTCTTTTCAAATCATCCTCATGACCTTTGCACAAGCCTGTTTTGCCTACTTATCCCTCGTATCCTTCTTTTTAACCCCCTCTCCATGCAAATTATCCTAATTATCCCTCTTTTGCATGCCTTCCATCGTCATGGTCCTCCCCTCCCTCTTCCAGTGCCTATTTCAATCTTCATTCTCCATATCTTTGAGCCCATCTTAGCTCAGTTCTGTGCAATTACTATTTATGCAGTGCCCACTCATAAAACATGTCATTTCGACATTTCAGATCCAGTCGCATACATCCATGCAGTAAGAGTAATATCAGTTTCTGTCCACTTCAATTTGGCAACACATATGCTCTGTTCATTATCCTACCTGATTCCTACTAATGCCCGCATTATCCAATTTTCCTCATTATGGCTTTTAGTTCCCTCAATATATCACTTTGCAAAAGTTACTTGCCTTCTGAATCTGAATCCCCTTTTATGTGCTCCTTTTTCACAACTAATCTTAAGTTTTGCCAGATGAAGCTAAACTTTCTGATCCATCTATATCAGCCTTGCTCTCTCAACTTTCGTTTAACCAATAAATTTGCACAGTGTTGCCGTGATGTTTCCTTGTGAACATTAATTTCAAGTTAAGTGGAAAAATTTGAATCCTCTTTGGTTATCAACGCTTTCATTGTGTCTGATAATCGGTGATAGAGCACTTTTAGCAATCCAGTCATTACTTACCATATCAGTGTCCTAAATGTCATTCAGATGAGAACCATTGCTAGATGTTATTGTTAAATTTAAAAGATGTCAGTATTTTCTGACTGGTCCAGGCAAAATTCAGGTTATATATATTTTTTTTATGTCACCTACCTTATGAGCTAAAACAGACTCTTAAGAAAACTTAGTTTTTCCTGGACAATATGTAGCCCAGAAATGTCATCCAATTGTCCTGACTACATTTAGTGCTTTCTTAACTCACTAAATTAATCAAAAGTGCTCCTGGTTTAAAGATGTTGGGTGAAAAGATGAAAGAAAGAGGCAGGGGAAGGTTCAGCCAAGAAATTTTGCTGTTATAGTGCGTCATGTTGTGACAAGACAATGGGAAAACAATGAATAATATATTGAATTAAACAAACTGGAAACGATATTGCCAGGAGAGAGAAACCAAAGTGCTTTTCTCATCCTTCTGGGAATTCTAAAAAATGCATAAATGTTAAAAAAAAAAAAAAAAAAAAAAGAGATGCTGTGAACAAATTGGCTAAAGAGCACAGAATTATAATTTCAGAACAGGTTTGAAATTTTGCACAGATCACCTCAAAAAAAGTATTCACACCCCTTCAACTTTAGATTTTGACATGCAACAAAGCACAAACTTTGGTCTTTGTCATTCTTTTGCACCAGCAGTAATTAATTATAAAGTGGAAAGAAAAAGAATCCTGTTTTTTAAGATTTTCTACAAATAAACCATAGTTTATTTTGGTGTCTTCTTACCAGCATGACTACAATTTGTGCCTGTAAGTTACAACTTTTCACTATCTTACGGCGGTCTATCTCCTAAACACAAAATAAATACTTTTAGATTTGTGATTGTAACCTAAAAGGCCACATACATATTTTTGCAAGTCACTGCAGAAAGCAAATACCGGATGGAAATTGTGTATCTGGACAAATTGTAATTTAATTGCTCAAAAGCGCTTGATAATTTTGTGAAACACGGTTTAAGGGATTTGATGGATCAAGCGGGACAAAACTATTCATCTCCTGGCCCCTTATCCTTCAGAGAGTCTGGATCAATACTACAGGGGGAGTCACATCAAGCAAAACTAATTGTGGAGGTAGAGGTCCGGCACATCAACTATTCTTAGGATGTGTAGGGAGTCGTTTGTTTGGAAGGGGAAAAAGAAAAAAAGTTCTCCAAATTCGCAAAGGAGCGTTTAAGCATGTATCTGTTCTGGTCTCTTTAAAAATAAAAGGCTAGATGGAGTCCTCAGGTGTTCCAGCCAAAATAGTTTGACTTTTCTTTTTGTTTTTTTAAACCACAGAGGGTGGAGCAGCAGTTAGCAGCACCACCTCGCAGGAAGCCAGCGCCATCTGCAGCTCTTTCTGTGGGGAATTTGATTACTCTCCCTGGACTCCTTCCTCCAGTTTCAAAGTCAGATTGATTGGAAACTGTGGGGACTAATGTGAGCGCCGAGGATGTCTCCCCCTTAATGTATGCTGGAGCAGGCTCAAGAAAGTGTTTCCGAAAAGATTTATACAGCGAAAGCGTCCCCGAGCCGAAAATCAAGCGTCTGAGCTTGTGACGTGCGACCTTGACATTTCATTTACAGCTTCGCGCCGTACAGCTGAGTCCACCTGAAAGAGACAACAAGGCGTTGCAATCAGTATGACACGTTCCTCCCCCCGCTTCCTTCCTCGTGTTTTGTTGGGTAAGGGCCAACAACATGTCAGGTCTCCCTTCAGCAGCTTTTAAAGCTTTACTAGAAATTGGATACCAAAGTCTACAAGAATATGATTAACAATCTTTTTTTTTTTTTTTGTTTCTTTTTCTGCCTCTACCTTTCAGTGAAGCTTTTAAGTACTTAGCTTGTCAATTTTCCTGACACCCTAATCATCAACACTTGCCAATATTCCATTTTTTTCTCTCTTTCTTTTTTTACGTTTCATATGCGAATTCAACTCGAACATTGACGTTTGCTGTGACTCATGTTATTCAGGGTGTGTAACTAGACAGCTTTCTTATATTTAATTTTTTTTTCCAATGTTACATAATAGGTCTGAAGTCGATATGCACTGCATATGTCTGCATACAAATGATTTTGGATTTCTTTGGGGCTTAAATAGTAGATAACGTCATTATCTTCAATACAGTTCTGAATATGGGACATTGCAGTTTTTTCACATCAACTCCTTTAAGATCTTGCAACTACATTTTTACTCAAAGCTATATTAAATATTACACATAGGCTAATCCTCAACATAAACTTAGATTTTCTTAGCGTTGTGTGCCATATGAGTCTCCAACATAAAACTTAAAGAAAATATTAAGAATTTTTCAAAATAGGGTTCTAGGCAAAGTAATTGGTATTAGACAAAATGCCCTTTTTTGAGTTTTTTTCATATGGACTTAATGTTTCTGATCAAAAGCAAACCCGAGGTGTTGCTCCACTAGACTAGCGGCAGCAACGATTGGCAAACATGTGGTGGGCTTACCTTATAAAGCGGATCCTAGGAAAGCTGGTACGCAGTATCAAAGGACAGCATGATGATGGCGGCATGTCGGAAAGAGTAGGAGGTTCTTAAAGAGACAGAGGCCAATTTCAAGTGTGAGATCATAGTTGCATACAAAATACCTCTGTAACGATTTGCATTTGTAGTGTGCATAACATACTGTCTCAAATAGGACAGCATTAATAATTCACTGTAATGGTCTGCACTTAACATCTGAAATTGGGCCCTGATTACATCATAAAAGCCTAATATACGAATAATTTTAGTCATAAACCTGTAAAGACCAGCCAATTTCTGTTATTTACAGATCATAAATCACTGGTCATAGCTAAAGAATCAGTAAAAAAGAAAATAGAGAAGTATTTTTTTACAGGACAGATGAATATTCAAGCGTTTTTGCACATGCAGTTGCGGCTCACTGTATGTGCAGCATCTCGGTCAGCATGACAGATACAGTATTTAAAGGTCATTATTAATTATTGTCTCTCTTGCATTAACTCTTAAGAAAAATCAAGTGTTAAAATGGAGTCGATTCATCAAGTTCTCGGTTTAATCACTGCTTGTCCTACTGAACATGGAATAAAACCAGGTAGTTTGTAAAAAATATATGACAACGCTTCTAGACTTTCTAAAACTCAGAGGTGTTACCTCGTCTCCCGGGCTACAAGAAAAATTACATATTCATCTGTAGACATTTGGCTATTGTAGCCTTCTCATGCCCAAATTGAATTATTTGGGATCAAGACTCAATTTTTCATTTTGAAATTGCTATTTCATTAGATTCCAAGTGACCCTTTTTTGTCTTGCTGAGCTGAAGAGGGAAGGATTTTGTGTGCTCTGGTATGGCCATGAAACGGCAGGAGTAGGCTCTGTCTGATTGGATTTAGTCACTGAAATCTTATTTGAGACTACTCTAAGCAAAGTGAGTTTCTTTTGTATTTCTTTGCATAATACCCACATTACAAGTGAAATAATGTGCCAGTAGGACCAATACTTTTTCATCAATATTGAGGATTTTTGAAACAAGCTCCTAGTGTTTGCTTAAAACTTACTTTATTTCAAGGGTAATTAGATGTTTGTTCTAGAAAATAAACAAAAAAAAAACCTAAAATCTTATTTTTGCGATGTGGTTTTATAATAAAATGTACAATAAGTTAAGCATTTCATATGTTTGTGAGATTATAGTGTATAAAAAAACCGTAATACAAGTGTAATTGGAGCTTAGGATACAATGTGATTAAAATTTTGGAAAGCTTAATGAAAATTTTAATGAATACTGACAGAAACCACAAAATTTTTCACGGTTCAAATTGTACGGTATTTATCCGGACCTTTAATAGCAGGAAAATTTGAAATGATCACAAAACAATCGCAGTCAAAAGTACCAAAATGTGATTATTGTCAGTCACCTCACGTGAGATAAAGACAAGCTCAGGGGACCAACCTTCACGCCGTGTCCCATCTCCTTCACCCATCTGCTGACGCCTGAGGCAAACTGATACGTGCTGATAACCGATAATGACTCTGACCAAACCCGTTCCACAAACAAAAGCAAGGTTTGTTTTGAGGTCATTTCACACAAAAACGTCACCGATTAAAGCAATTCAGTTTAATTTTTGCTATTCATTAACTAATAAAGCTGAAAGTGGAACTATCTTTATATTTTCAGGTTATCTTCAAGTAAGCCCCCTCCTTTTTTCTTTCTTTTTTTTTTTTTCATCAATGCAGCATGTGATGTAGTCAGTACTGTCATCCTTTTTTTCTTTTTTCCGGACCAAATCTGAGCTCTAAAAACTCACTGATGTTCAGTATTTTAGAAAGGAAAAAAAAAAAAAGAAAAACGAAAAATGTTCCTGTGTTGTGCATAGCTGAATCTCTGGGGGCCATCAACAAATCTGCTCATCCTCAAAGTAGGGGGACTTTACTGCGAGAACATCCGAGAGAAGTCTTTCAAAACATCAGAGATCCACTGCTGGGTTTTGGATCTATTTCACCGTCTAGCCTCCCTTTGTGCGGCAACCACTCGATTTCGAAAGCTGAAAGAGCCGGGATGAAGGAGACGCAAGTGCTTTGGCAAGACTTGTGCTTCTCTTCAAAATCAGAACACTGTGTTCAGTTTACTCGCAAAGAATGTACAAAACGTTTTTAAACCGATTCGTAAATTTTCCACCACAATATTAAAACCATTGGATATTTGGTGATTGCTACATCTGTGCGTGTAATTTAAGAAATCATTCATCTTTCTAGGAGATTAATTTTCTCTCCGAATTACCATTATTTGAGATTATGACATCTCAGACTGGAACATTCTAAGGAAGTATTTGTGTTTTTGGCGCCATGCAGTCACAGCCATACAGTTACCTAAAAACAAAGCAATTAAAAGGTTTCTTTTGTATTATCATTTTTATCACAATAGTACCACAGAATATTGCGACCTGACTGACCGGACTTGAGTCTTGCAGCTGAATATACTGCTGACCGATAAAAGAGATTTCTGTCTTATGAGAGAACAGCTGGTATTTTTACTGGGGGATTTTAACAGACACAACGTTGCCATCTTCCTCCCCAGTTTGGAGCGCTACTACGTTACAACACCAAATAGAATAGACCGTATGTTGGACCTTTGTTATGTTTTGATGCCAAGTTCGAAGTCCAAGCTAAATCAAAGTTTGGAAGAAAGAAGCAGTGGAAGTACTGAAGGCCAGCTTTGAGCTACATAACTGGGGTCTGTTGTTTAACGACTCAGGAGAGGATTTTAACACCCTTGCAGTTCCAAGCGTGTTTCATTCTGTGAGGATGCTGCCACTCCGACAAAGCAGATTGCAATCCATCCAAACAATAAAAAGTGGATAACAGAAAAAAAAGAAGCTTTTTTTCATCTGATAAACTTGGACTGACTGTTACAGAAGTTCAAAATGATGGTAAGAAGCGTGTAGCAGAATTTAACTTCTGGCAATGCGAAGAAAGTGTTGCAAAGAACAAATATGACAATAGACAGTTCTGCCAAATCTGCCAGTACTCCTTGTTCATTCCCAGAAACCTTTGCAGAGGAAGTGAATATATATATATATTTTGTTTGATTTAATAGAAAGAACACATTGGGAGTCCGGACAAATCTGGTCACTTAAATCCACATTGGACTCAGACCCAGACAAGCTGAGCTGTCTGCTTAAGAGCAACTTTGCTCACTTAGGTAGAATTCTTACAATGAACTGTTTCAGTTCTTCTTAGACTGTCGATTTGAAATTTATCGATGTATTTGGCAGGGAGAGTCCACACTTATTAACAGTTCTGAGAATGCCCCAGAATTAGCCAAATTGTGATATTTTTCATCCGTTTTCCCTGGACATTGAGAAATTTGTCTTGCCAAAAACCAATATACCGTGCAACTGTTGTGTTAATAGATACAGTTAATGTGATCAATACAAAGCAAAGGAAGTTACAATGCAATTATCACAAAAAGTATAAAAAAATCACCATAACCAAACTACTGAACTCCACACACACTTTTACCCACTTCCTACTTTTATATTGGAAATCTATTTTTAATACATTGTTGCACCACTTTTTAGATCTCCAGGTTTACCCCAAATTAAGTAAACATGATTTCTTGGTTTTCTAATTTTAATCCATTTACAAGAAATTCAAAATGTTGTTCCTCATTGTTTTAATGGCTTACATGTGCATAGAATTTTGAGGAAACAGATTAATTACATGTAATTAAATTAAATTAAATATGTAGAAAGTGAAGCACCGTAAATACTGTCTGTCTTTGACTGATTGATTGATTCCAGGTTGTATGTCTCTCGTTTGGTTTGATGATGTTTGAGGCCATGTTTCAAGATCGATCTTAGGTCAAGGCCATGTGATAAAAAATTCAATGTCTTTGCCGCTGTCTAAATAAAAATGTTTCGCCCTTGTTCAATAATTAAATTCCCAATTGTTCAGTCTCTTTACTCCTGACAAATCTAATTTGTCCTACTGCAGGGGCTGGCAGGTACAAAAGTAAGGTAGCAAATGTGACACAGTTATGGTATTTTGTCTTTTTTTTTTTGTTGATGGGAAGTTAAGGTGGAGTGAAAAGAAACACGTTAGGATCTGTTTTGTGTTTGAAAACAGCTAATTGAATTGCTTTTCCACTACATTTCTCTTTTTGATGAAGAGATTTTGTCAAACGGCGCGTTACAACGCAGCATTTTTTTTTTTTTAACTGCGTGATCCAACCAGTCTGATTCAATCACGCTACTCCTTTCATCATCTTCTCACTGGTACTTCACTGGAACTTCAAGGACACCGAACGCCGCCCACCCCCTTCACTTTAATAATAAAATTGCTGAGCATGATAATTTAATCCAGGCTAAAAATGGCCACTTCTGAAAACCACACCAGATTAGATGTGCCTAGAACACGGATCTAAAAATAATAGCACTGTAAGGCAAATCTCTGGTCTGTACTTCCATTACACTTTGCACGCAATTTTGCACTTTGCCACTTCAGAGAGATTCAAAAGTTCCACTTTGGTCAACTTCAACATCAACTCCCCGCTTTCGAAGCTGTGAAAGTACGGCTAACTCTACAACCCCCACCCCTCCCACAGTGCTGCCAGGCCTGACCTCTGATGGGGCCAGACTGTCAGGCTGCCAGCTGGGTCTGATTGCTTACACGGCTATCTGACCAGCAACAGCTCGGACCAATGAGAGGTGACCTTAGAGCGAAACACCAGAACAAAGGAAAGGTGAGAGCAGCCCAAGCAGAACCTGAATATTGTACCCGAATGTCAACTTTCTTTTGATAAAACGCAGCAGCCTCAACATGGAGCGGCATTGTTGATAAAAAATTTAAAAAAGGAGTGAAAACGCTTCAAATAGTTGGTTTGTTTTTTCAACAGTTTAATGGTACACTGAAGGAAATCGAAGAACAACCCATAATTTGAGCGACTATTCATCGGAGGGGGGAAAAAAAGCAAATAAAGCACATTTTAAGAAATTCACATCTAATAACGTCTAACAGTGGGGTTCCTTCAAAATTAGGAAACAGAAAATACTAAGTGTTTGTATTTCCAGACTTTATTCCCATGATGAAACAAATTGGATTCACCCAAAACTTATGCATCAACAATCCCTCTAACCATCCATCATTTACCCCTTTTATCAAACAATCCAAGCCTAAGCTTGATTATTCATCCATCCATTGATTGTCTATCCCTCCATCTATCCATTTGTTAATCAACCCATCCATGTGTTTGTTTATCCAGCCATCTGTTAATCTATTTATCAATTCGTGTAGCCGTTCATCCATCCATTCTTTTCGTCCACTGCTGATTTTATGCGGGTGTGTATTCTCGGTCGTCCAGGACAAAACAATCCTAAGTGCTTGAGTCGAAAGCAACTGGACTTATTCTCTTGGCTTTTACAGATCCGAACATGATTGGACGTTTCAGGCTTTTTATGCCGTACAGAGGACAATCGCACAAATGGGACCATTGAAGTCATTAATGGGGCAATTATGGCTCGCAAGTCACTGGCTCTGCGCTTTATTCAGCAAAATTTTTGTGGCCCAATGTGCATGTTGCTGCGTTGCCCGTATTTGCAGGCAGAGCAATAAGTAGAACGTTTAAATAAAACAACTGGAACTTTGAGAAACAAGACTGAAAATGGACACATTTGAGAATATCAGAAAAAAATGGCCATTTGTTCTCCAGCCTTTTGTGCACATCTATTCAAATTCAAAAAATACTTTCTTGAGCCCAAATTAAGTGACTTCCAATATAATATATAAATGATATGCAGATAGTTGTAGAACATTTTGCATGTACCAATAACCGCAGTTATAACTTTAATTGGAGGATATAATAATTTTTTTTTTTCCAGAATTCACAAAGTTTTTAGACTAGACTGCTTTGATGGTGCATAAATAATATTAACAATTCTGATTCTGAGAAAAGAGTGAGAATTATGAGTTTAAAAATGAGAATTCTGAGAATTTTATTTTTTTCAGTGGACCTAATCCTCTTCCATAAATTAAACACAAAAATATAAGGGCAAATCGAATACGGGATGTAAAACTAAACCAATTAAGAAGAAATCGTATGCCGCTGATCCTTGCAGAGGAGCCCTGACAGTTCATAAAATGTCGGCCTGATTTCAAAGAGTTGACCAAAAAACATGCAATAATACGGGAACCTCTTAGAGGAATAATGGTATCATTTTCTTGATAAATTCTACGAAAGACACGATGGCTGCCCAGCTCTGAAGTGGTAAAAGAGTTGAACCTGTCCGTGGGCAGAATAATGGGAAACAGCAGTGATAAATATTGAACATCCTCTAATGAAAGAAGATCAAAAAGCCTGAGCTGAAGACGAGCAGAGCCGACACGTCCTCTCTATAAATAAAACATGACTTACTGCAGGCTTGTACTCCCAACCCAGATTTAATGGGGGGGGGGAGATAACAAACACATATGGTGGAACATAAGTTCACCTCACTCTTATAGGTTATCTCTCAAAAGGCAAAAACCGATATAATAAAGTCCAAATGTGGTTTTGAAACGGCGTTACTTTTGGATTTGTTTGCTGTAGCTGTGGAAACAGAGCCTTATTAAGACTGGCTGCCTGAAACCAGTGAATTGAATTGCTTTCTATAAACCTATGGTGTTTCATTTTTGCAAAGCGAAATAGGGGGAATCTGTGATATTTAATTCCAAGGTGAGACGTGCATGCATTAGCACCCAGAGAGGAACCTGTGAAAATTTAAAGACTGCAGTGTTTTAGTCGAGAACTTACTATTTGCAGCAGAATTTATGAACGCAACTCTAGGAGAACAGCATATCCAGTACACCGTGTTCCAAATTATTATGCAAGTGATATTTTCTCAGATGGTCAATGCAAATGATGGTCAGTATCATTTGCAAGTCATGAACTATTACAATATAAATCAAATTTTACTGAACAAAGCTCCCCATGAGAACAGTTTTTTTTTTTTCAAAAATAAAAAACTCAAAATGCACTGTTCCAAATTATTATGCACAGCAGATTTTCTAAACATTTTATGGATTATAAAGAACTGCAAACGGTCATTCTTTGAATGTGCAGCATTAAGTGGTCACGTACTAAAATCAAAGCTATTTCAATCAAAAACATCTTAACAGACAGAGTTACATATTAACGTAGGACTTTCTTTGATATCACCTGTACAATTCTTGCACCCATTGAACTTGTGAGTTTGTGGAAAGTTTCTGCTTGAATTTCTTTGCAGGATGTCAGAATACCTTCCCAGAGCTGCTGT
>CAEFZY010037398.1:0-49584 GCA_903066815.1 Brachyrhaphis roseni
ACCTACTAAGACATAGGAATATATATATATATATATATATATATATATATATATATATATATATATATATTTCAGTCTATTGGCTTAGTTTATTAAGAAATATTCCTGATTAAAGAACTTCTCCAATAGAATGGGTGTGTAGAAGAAGCTTGTATAGAAACTCCATTAATGATGTTTTTCCACAGACACAGGAAACATGGAGGTGCTCCATATGTTTGGCACTGAGGAGCAGAAGAAGAAATGGCTGGAGCCTCTACTAAGTGGAGAAATCAGCTCCTGCTTCTGTATGACAGGTATCTATATGATCAAGTATTTATTGGCAACCATACTGGAAAAAAATTAAACACCCTTGAAATCTTTTTTTTTTTTTCTTTTATTGCAAAATTTCACCCAAAAAACTTTAGAAAACTTAAATTTCATTCATTTATGCAGTGGGGAAAAATCTGAGGTTAGGAAATAATTTATTCTAATTTGAACTCATGACTTTATTAATGATATGCTTTTAAAGTGAAGTAAAATGAAAAGTTACAATTTAAACATAAAGTCCAAGTTATTCAGTCATGAGTTAAATTTGATTTGGTTGCTAAATATTTTTTGCAAATGCAGTCACTCCGAGGGATTGAGAAACATGAAGAGTAAACTTTCCATTAGTGTCTTGTTCTTTTTGTTTTTTTGTGGCTTTGTTAAAAAAGGCCTTCTGTTAACAGTAAAGGTTAAACCTTCTGGGATTAATCATCAACATTAAAGCTGCTCCTCGGTTTATGTGGTTTTGCAGCAACAGTTTCCACTGCCTGAATATTTAGACTCAGCCACCGTTTATTTCTGCTAATGGAAGCTGGGAGGTTTAGTTTAGTTCTCCCTGTTTTACTGGCTAATTGTTGAGATCAAAATCCTCCAAATTGATCTGGATCTACATAAAATAGATTCACAATTCATGGTAGATTTTTAGAACAGGGATTGACAGTAAAAAATGTATGTATTTAGAAATTGGTCTGCATTTTAAACTCTTGGACATAATATTCCCAGAAGACTTTATCTCTTTGTCTTCGGACCCAACCTCTCTCCTGACAGCTATAAACACAGAACCAGATTTCCGGATCTCTCCCAGCAGTCTTCTCCTCCTTCTTCCTGGCCTTTCCCCAAACGTTAGAGATTAAGTCACACACTTTTGACCTTGGCTGTGAAGATTTCAAATGTAACATAACAGCAGAGAATCAAGTATTTGTGTGAGGGAGGAATCTGTGTGTGCAGTGAAGCACACAATCTTTCCTCTGAATGGAAACCAGCTAGTTTATGAGCTTCACTTTGTGTTTTGATTCAGGAGTTTTTCCCCTTCATCCTGAAGGATCACACTTCAGTTATTTTCCCCTTCTTTTGATTTCTCTCTTGCAAACGCATTCACACCGTATCACTGTAATTCACATTTTGTCACTTTGCAGCCATAAAATTAAATGTATATTAAGATTTTATGTGATACATCATCAGAAGAATAAATTATTAAGTAGAAGATATCAGGTATGTGATTTTTAAAAAAAATATATATTACTTTGCTAATAAAAATCTAAAAGTCCAAGCAAACCCCTCTTTGCTTGGATGCTTTGAAATAAAATCCACCTGTATATAATCTAATCTCAACGTAAATCCAGGTGTTCTGTGAAGACCTTCAAGGTTTGTTAGAGAAACAACATTGTGAAAACTGAGGCACACAGGGTAGTTTCCAGTCTTTGTACATCTTACAGAGCACCGTTCCTGATAGGATTATAGCTGCAGTTAGCATGAATAACACATAATGGAGTTTATGGCTCAAACATGAAAAATCTGAAAGGCTTTGAGGGATCTGAATACGTTTGGAATAACCTGTTCTTTGTAAAGCAAGGCATGAACACAAATGTTCACAGCTGAACTCATAAAGACTTGGAAAGTTGAAACTTCTGATCTACTCCTACAAAATCCTTCCTCTTCTTTCCACTGGATTCATGTGAATGCTTGTGGTCTGAAGTGAGGTTATACTACCCTTGGCTGCTACCAACACTGTAAATCTCCCGTTTCAAAACATCACCTGCCAGTGGCAACAAATACTGAGTAGTTTCCATCCATGTACTTCCCAGGCTGCCTGGAAATGGCGACACGCCACTGCCAGAGGTGATTACAGAGAATGCGAACATCCCTGTGGTTTTTCTAAACACAATTGTTTTGTTTGTTTATTTGTTTTCCTAGGGGGGAAGTTAACAGTTATTTCTTTCACCGAATGATGTGGGAGCATGAATCCCTCTTTGGCTGGTCAATCGTTTACATTTTGGAGTTGAGCATTCTGTTTTATTTATATTAATTACTGACTGTGGCCAATGCTGGAATCTGAGTTTAAAACAAAGACACCGGAAAACTCTGGAATTCTCGTTGACTCATTTTCTCCTGAATTCTCACCACCAGAGCCTGACGTTGCTTCCAGCGATGCAGCTAACATGGAGTGCAGACTTCACAGAGACAAAAACACCTACATCATAAACGGCAAAAAGTGGTGGAGCAGTGGTGAGTACGTCAAACGTTATTTGATCCTCTATAAAAGGTTTCTATCCTGTTAGGGAATCAAAATGCACTCAGAACACTTTAAACTTAATAAACGCGGAACAAGTAGTTTTATTTGGAATAACAAAGTTCATTTAAGAGCGTTTTAAAAATGGAGCAGACTCATAAAACAAGAGAACGATTTTGGAAGTATAAACCTGAAAATTTTATTGTCCACCCGAAGGTTTGTCTCTCAGAGAGAACAAGCTGTAGATGTAAACAAGATGTTATCCACACTTTTTAAGCAGAGCCTTAAAGAGATGCATATGAGCTCAAAGTGCTTTCATATGGACAATAAAACTATACAGATGACTCATACAGTACTTATTATATAACATAAAACTTTTTTAATGAGCTCAAAAGTGTTGAATGTGGGGTTTTTTTGTTTGGTTTTTTTTGGTGAAAAATTGGCTTTTAGTTTGCTAGAAGATAAACGTGGTAAAAGGTCCTGGATTCCAAGTGTTATAAACAGTCTCTCCATGTGAGTCAGGGGGAATAAGTGTTACCTCTGATGGGAGTCATTCAAAAGGAGTGAAGTTGGTTAAAAGAAAACAGAAGGCAACACGTTTAATCGGTAAATGTTGAAAGGCTTACAAGCACTGCCTCCATTAAATTTGTCATTTCATTTTTATTCGTGTGATTCTTTTTTTTTTTACCAGTCGGTTTTTAATTGGCTTTAAAGAACAAACTACATTTTAAAAATTTACTGAATAAAAAAATGCTCAACAGGATGATGTCACACAAGGCAAAACCCAGCTATTAATTTGAGAACATTTTCTTAATGAGGGAGGAATTATTGTAGTTAAACAAAGCAAAACACATTTAGCAGCACTTGTAACATTTATACCTGACGTATGTTTATAACACCGTCCTTAACACATTCCAGCAGGCTTTAATTTTCTTCCCAACCTAAGCCAGGTGCAGCAACTTTCACATATTGTGACAGCTGTGGTAAATAAAGCCTTTGAAAAAATTTGTTTTTATTGCATCAGCAGAAACCCAGTACAAAAAAGAAAAAAATATAACCCTTAAATTAATAATGTGTTTATCACATAGGGAAAGAAATCCCATGTTAAACAACTGATTTTTAATCCACAATTATTGGTGCGACTAATATGTTTTACTTTATTCAGGATCTTTATTAAACATCCATGACTGTCTGTTTCCCTGAAGCGTGAAGATGATGTGACACTTTTCAAAATGGGAAAGATAACAGAACATACCTTTCCAGGGCTGCAAAATGTGATAAGTTTAATGAAACACACACACACACAAAAAATCTAATCTGACCGTTTTTAATTTTCTTTATTATTTGGTTGCACTAGTCAGGCTAAAGATGTATGTCCGTTTCCGACATGGATGTTTGCAGTCTTTAGAAATATTTTGGCTTTTCAGCTTATTACCAGCTGGACAGAATTATTACCGGTAGCATAGAATTTTTTTTTTATTTTTATTTTTTCCTTTTTTCCTTAAGCAGTCTTGAGATTTGTATTTCGTCCAAATACAAATAAGTTCTTATACTGTCACAATTCAGCATGTAAATTTAAACAAAAAAGTTGGAAGTTCAGTAAAATTGCAGCGTCTCTTCTGGGTGGGTTGTGTGTTTGTGGCACAGACTGTCAGCAACTCCTGAAGAAATATTTCTTCATAAAAAATGTACTGAAACATTGTTAACAGAAGTAGTGAAATTTGTTAACTTTGCTAGCACCAAACAGCCATATGTCTTCACAAGACAGACATATGGCAGCTAGGGTTTAACATGCAGCAGTGTTACAACTCCTTGTCATGTTATTTCCCCAATAGTAAAATCATCACCTGTGCAGATGTATCTGTGTTTCTTTTTCTACAATAAAACTGTAGCTACTGTCTTACAAAAATTTACAAGTTCAATCTTTCTAGCTGCTTACTTATTTCTATAAAAACATTTCACCTTGTTTTTGGTATGAAATAATGTTATCTATTTTATTTTATTTATTTTTTTTACATTATTAGCACATTTTTACTTCACAGCGCTAATATAGATAATATTACTTTTGGAAACGAAGCTGCAAAAAAAAAAAAAAAATGTTGAGACTAACTGAAAAAGTCAGACACAGTAGAATTATTCCTGCAAGTGTTTTCCTGGCTCCTTGCATTCCAGTAAAGCCAATTTGTGTTTTAATCCATATGTCAGGAAATTGCTGCTAGAAAATAACTACTGGCTCAAACTTGCCTGTATGTACAGTTAGAGCAGCAATTACAGTTTTTAAACAACTGGAAGTTTGGCTAAAAAGGCCGGATGAGAATTCACGTTGTTGTTGCCACCACACACAACGAGGAGGATGGTATAAAGAAAAATATAATAATCTACAAAGCTCACTGTTGTACGGCAAAGAGTGGCGTTTCTTTGGCACAAAGTTTCCATAACAGCTATCATAATTGTTATGGAAACAACCATACCCAGGTGGGTCCCCTGTTATGGGAGGCTTGCCAGAAAAATCCTTCTCTGGCCTACCTTCACCTTCACTAATGTAAATGTGGAGTTTGCAAAAATATAGTTTGGCTTTTAAAACCCAAATACTACATAAGGAATTAATATTATTATGAATCATATTCCCCTATTTTTTTTTTTCCTGATATGTGTGACCTGAAAGTTTGTCTCTCATCATCATGGAAAAGCTGGCTTTTGAATTGAACGTGAATTCTTCTTTCCTCTGAACTTCCTTCTTCTTGCCATCAATCAACAGTTTATAGTTCAAGTCTTTCACACATCTACATTGGCATTTTTCCTGCTCAACCTTCCTCCTTTTCTTGGATGCAAAATGTCCTGCGATGGAAAGAATTTTGTGATGTGACAAAGATCCTCTGCCAGCATTAATATATCTTCCTGTTAGCAGGAAGAATGTGGGTGTGCTGACGGACGGGTTGTTGCTCTCTGTGACCCATGGTTATTGCACTGAAGCATGTGATTTAAAAAAATAAAACAAGTTTTTTGTTTTTTTTATATCCCTATGAGTCATAATATCCAAACTCGATCTGTTGACTTCACTAAGTAGGAAACAAGACAAGTGAAACTTGACAGAGCTGTTGTACTTTAGCATAATTCCAAGGTAGTGTTGCTGTGGTCGACTCGTTGTTTCCAGTAATCGATGCTGGTTCCTCAGCGACGTGGGCCGGGTGTGTCCCAGAGAATCTACTAGGGGGATTCTTTGGTTTGGTTTTTCAGTCTATTTTTCCATAATGAAAGAAAAAGGAACTTCCTTAACCAAGGTTTCATGGTCAGAAAAAACTATTTAGTTTCTGTTTTAAAAGCACAGCTACTTGCCGTAGAAATACACTCCTGGACTTAAACCTATTAGAGTTCCTCCAAACCGTATGCTTCACATAAAGATGCAGTTTTCACCTTCACCATTTCCCCCTGAAGCTGTTAGACGTGGTTTCTAAATGTAAGGGTGCACAGAGGTTGGCAATGCAACTCTGTGGTGTGGAAGCTGTATAATTATGTCCCATGGGCATGATAATGCACTCAAATTACTCCCAGACTTGCTGTTATCTTCATGCTCTGGGGGGGGAAAACAACTAAAAACTTTGCAAACCGCATATTTTTCTAGATATGTTTTTTATCTCTTTCAAACTGTAGAATTCTGCACTTGTTTTATTTTTATTTTTTTGGAGGAATGAGGCAAAACACTCACCAGAAGAGAACGGCCATGCATTCCATATGTGGTGCAATTCTTAAAGTTAATCTCAATTTGTCCTTTGAGTCCTTTATTTCATGTCTTTACTGTCACTTTAATTTAAGTCTTAAACCTCTGAAGTGAGAAAAAAAAAATCTGTTTTAGTTTGCATTTTATTAGGATTTTGTATTGTAGATCAGTACACAATCATGACAGAATAAAAATATACACAGTCGTTTTCCACCTTTTTTAAAAAAAATTCTGAAAGGTGTGGCGTGCTTTTGTTTTTTGCCCCTCTGTTTGAATACTTAGTTTGCTGCAGTTAAGTATTTGCTCTAGCATAGTGAGAGTGGATGGAGAGCACCTGTGAACGTCAGTTTTCAAATCTTGAGGCACATTTTCGTTAAGATTTGAGTGTAGGCCATGTGAACAATTCAGTTTAAACAACAAGATTGTGGTTCTGACTGGATGTTTCAGGCGGTTCTACTGAGTGCAAAAAGAGTCTCACCTCTTTTTGCAGTTTCTAGCAGGTCTTTTTCCAGTATAGCCCACAGTTCATCCTCCTACTCCTGACTCTTCCCAGCTTTGTGACCCTGCTAAGAAATAACACCCGAACAGCGTAACAGTTTGGGCCTTGCGTGCAGCATACTGTTCCGCATGCAATTTGATGTTCCTCCACATGTTTGCTGGGTTTCCTGCATAATTCTGGTGAACTTCAGAACAGAACGTTTTGTGGCTTTTCATCACCAGAAGCTTTTTTTCTGCCTGAGCTGTTGATGCCTGTTGCCAAGAGTTACCATAGGCTTCTTGTCATCTTCTCTGAATAATGCTCTGCTTTGTCCCAGACAGTCCCTTTCTATAGAGGTTTGGCCACGTGTGCTGCAGTCGCTTTTCATTTTCAAATGACGGACTGAACTCTTTGACATGTTTAAAGTTAGGGATGCTGCTCTGGAACCAGCTTTCTTTGTGACCCGTCTGCTGTATGCTCTTCATTATGCTGTTTGTTGGTTAATGTTCTCCAATAAACCTTTGAGGCCATCACAGAAGACGCCATATTTATACTGAGATTAAACCGCATACAGGTTGACTGTATTTACTAATTGGGTGATGCCTGAAAGCGACACAGGATTTTAGTGAGGGGTTGCTTTACTTTTGTGATTTTCATTTGTAAAAAATGTTTTTTAAATTAAAGTTTTTCTCCCCTTGCACTATTCTACATCACTTTGTGGTTGCATTGGGACAATTTGTGAAGATGATGATACTTTTGCAAGGTCTAATACCTCGTCTTCACATGGTTTTCTATTACAGGTTTTGTTTTATAAATTTGTACACTACTGAGGTTTGACCAAAGTACATTTAGAAGCTATACATCTGTCTTTGATGTAAGAACCAATGTTCTTTAAGGATTTAGAGAGGCTGACTCAGGTGGGCTGACAGCTACTAAACACGGCAAAAAAAGTAAACAGATTGTTTCGTATCTCTTGGAAGTATCTGAGGTGGATTTTAAGACCAGGCTTTGCCAAGACAAACTCAGCCTTCTTTGTTGTCGGGCAAAGACGCTTAAACAAACTATTAAACTTTGGACTCTGGCCACCCAGCACTCTGAGCCAAGATTTGAAGTGTATCAGGGTTGATCTGGCATTATCGTGCATAGTGCATTGTAAAAAAAAAATAAAAAAGCGAGATCTAGTGGGAGGTTCTTCTCCACTGCAAATCATTTGCTCTTTAAACTTTATTTTATTGAAATAAACAAATATAAGTGAATGAAAAACAGCGGTTAGGCTTTAAGCTCCTCTAAGGAACATTCGACTTTGCTGTTTACTACTCTAATGGCATGGAAGGGTCCTTCCTGCTGCGAGCTCTCCTGTCTTTGCTTGCCAAATGTTTTTCGACTCAATGGGTCACCCACTGTGCAACCGAGCCATCCGTCATCCCAACCCAAAGCCGCAGGATGTGATGAAATGCGATGCAGATGAGATTTTGGAAGACAAGGCTGATTGTAAAGTTGGATTGGAGTTGTTCTGAACGGTTCCCCTGAGCAACTTGTGATTCAGCTGCATTTAATTGTAACAGATGCATGTCACTGGAGGCTTTGTTCTTTTATTTAAGAAAATACATAATTTATACAAAACACATAGCTTAGTGCATATAACGTTATATTACATATTTTTAGCCGTTAAGTTATGAGCGGCTACTCCTGTCTGGCTTATTGCATGCTAATGCATGTAAATATATATATATAGTAAATAGGCATATAGTATCAGAGAATTTTAGGTGTGTCTGTGGTAAATATCTGTAAAAAGCCTTCAACAAATTCCTCTTTTATTACAGTAGGATAATCACATGCTGTAAAATTAAGAATAGGGTTTCTGCAAGGCTTTTAAAACACTTTAATATGATAATATTAGGCTTCAAGAAGTCATTAGCAAAGTCTTAAGAGTGACTCAGTAGTTAATGTAGTGCCTTACAATTAGAAAATTGCGGGTTAGATTCCAGTTGCCTCCTGCCTCATATTGATGTGCCCCAGGGCGACACATTATTCTAAGTTTCCCCATCGATTTGCTTATCTGTAAATAAATACTTGGTCATTGAGGGGTGGTTTTGAATAAAAAGTATATTAATTCAGGTTGTTTAACATTTTACATTTAAATGATTCAGATGAAAAATAATTGTTTTAAAAAATTTAAAACCAATTAATTTATGAAAATAAAGTATTTGATGTCCAACCTTCATATTACGTGTGAGAGCACTTGTTGCATGTCAAACTAAAATTAAATCATAATGATTTTAAACATGTTAAGTTCTAATTTTGAAAAATAAGAAAAATTGACCTATTAGTTCAGGTACTGTACATTCATCCATTAAGTCTCAGTTACTTAACTCTGCACATTTACCATCGAAATGGTAAATGTGCAGAGTTTGGTAAACTTTGCTTAAATTTGAATTGTGTGCTATCTCTGTGAAAATGTCATACTATGAGTCCTGTTTTATGGGCAATGATAGTTTGTGCAAAGGATTCACGGGGGGTATCAATTATTGTGCCATAAATATTTCTTAGCAAGGTATTTTATACTAATTTTTTTTTAGTTTGAGAATACGCTACTGCAATAAAAATGAATTTAATTTGAGGCTTTTAACACATATTTACCAAGAATGCTAGTAAGTATGGCTAACACTGTACATGCTAAAGTCTCAGATAGTGAATGTGCTGGTGTCCTGGTCCTCCGAACCAGACTGAGACTGGTTCTGGCTCGCTGAGTGGAGTGCGATCTCCACCGCCGGCTCCTCGTTGACTTGCCTCGAGTGTCTTCCAAGTCTCTGTCCAAGGTGCTTGGCAGCCTTCAGGACATGTCCTCTGAAGGAAGACCCAATGAAGGCATAGAGGACGGGATTGATGCAGGCGTGGGCGAGCGCCAGACTCTCTGTCACCTGCCGAGCACGGTCTAAGCGCTTGCTCATTTCGCAGTCCGTGATGAGGTGGTACATGATGTCCATCGCTCGACATAGCTTAACCATGTTGTAGGGCAGCTGGGTGAGCAGGAACACAGCCACGACAACGAGGAGGACCCGTAGTGCGCGCCATTTCCGTTCTCTGCGCATCCCAGCAGCCTTAGTTAGCGCCCGGCCTATGCATGAGTAGCAGACCACCATGACCAGGAAGGGAACAAGGAAGCGGAGGATGACCTCCAGCAGCTCCAGGGCAGCTTTCGCAGGTCGGGCCATACTGGTTGGGTAGATGGCCGTGCAGCTGGTCCGGTAATGGGAAGTCTTCACCGTGGAGAAGATGAGTTCAGGAAGGCCAAAAAAGCTGGCTAAAGCCCACAGTGCCACACACACCAGGATCCACTGCCTCCTGACTCGGGTACCTGTTCCAGTTCTGCCTGCTGAGTTTTGGGCCACCGCCCGATAGCGATCCACACTGATGCATGCCAGCAGTAGCATGCCACAACTGAAGTTGGTGCTATAGAGGAAGGAGTTGAGTTTGCAGCCGGCCACGCCCAGCTTCCAGCCATGGACCGCGTCGGCGGCCCAAAACGGCAGGGTGAAGAGCAGCAGCAGGTCTGAGATGGCCAAGTTGAGGATGCACATGTCAGTCAGGGTCCGGAGTCTCAACTTGGACGTGTAGACCACCACCACCAAGGCGTTCCCAGCCAGGCCCACCACCAGAGCCAGGGCATAGATGATTGGGAGGAAGATGCTGCCAAAAGAACGCACCGATTCTTTCTCACAGACGCTGTGTTCATAGTCGTATTCATAAGTATCGTTGAAACTGATGTCCGCATCATCACTGGTGTAGAAGTCTTCCATGTTTCCTGCACATGAAAAGAGCGGAATATGAAGATGTGCTTAGTAAAATAGGAGAACATTTCACTGGCAGAAATATTCACACTCCTTTAACTTTCTCTCATTTTGTCAGAGTTGACGGAAGAGCCTATAGACTTAAATACAGGGCAATGCTAGAGAAAACAAAATGTATGACAATAACCCTAAGCACACAACCAGAGCTACTATAGAATGGTTTCAATTAAAGCATATTAATCTGTGAAATGCTCCGTCAAAACTTTTATTAATAATTAGGCTGCTGTACTGGATTTTATTTACAAGTATCAGGGGAAAAAGCAATGCACACCACACTTGTCAGAAATCTAATTACCAAAAAGGGAATTGACAAAACCTTGCATCATTTTCCTTCCACTTCAAAATCAGGCACTTTTTAGTGTTGGTGTGTTACATGTGTGTTAAAGTTTCAATAAAATACAAGGAAGTTGATGGGGGGAAAAAAACTTGAATACGTTATAGGGAGATGAATACTTTTGCAAGGCACTCTAAGTGGTGAAACAGGAAATGGGAATTCTGTTTGGGTTCAAAGGAATCTTCCCTGCTTTTCCCTAATGTCTAGCCTGTCAGGCATGTGTGTGGGCTTCAAGAACAACAGTAAACGGATCTCTGCAGAGGGCGATGAAAGACAACAACCAAACTGGTTCAAAGAGCTTCTAATTACCTTTTGAGTTTGCTTAGTTTGCATGCAGCGAGCGATGCCAAGTGATCCGCAAACTTCAGAAAACGGCGGCTTTTGATTTATTGAATAAAGTATAATCTGTCTATAGACTTTTACTTGCACAACCTGTTGTGCAAGCTGATAACGTCTACTGTAGGGTATTTAAGATGGCATGCTCATATCAATTAACAGTGCAGCTTGTTTTTTCCCACATCAGTGTAATAATGGCTGCAGGGGGCAATCCAAAACTGACAGGAAATGAGTGCAGCAAGAGATGAAGGTGACATGCAAACCTTTTTCACACCCAGGATCCTGGTTCTGTTGCATAGCTTCAACAGGACATCCCATTATGTGAGACTTTTCAGACATATTGTTTATGATGTCAATGCTCATTTCCTGACACTTCACTGCACACGTAGAGGACAATGTGTCCGGACAGTCTTACTGCCTCATACAGTAAAGTCTTTGTTAACTTTATAAGGCTGTCATCATTTTTAATAAGCTGAGTTCTGAGATCATCTTTAAATAAGCTGTTGGCTTCCAAAAAACCCCACTCATTTAACTCCTTTCTTCTTCTACGTGCTGATCAAAGATCTAAATCAAAGATGGCTTTATGAAGTTTTCATGGAGTGCAAAGTCTTTCTTTTAAAACGTTGACTGCACTTAATTAATCAATTTTAGAACAGTGTCCTGCAGCCACAAATGACTGATGCTAAATTTATTTTTAATAAAAAAACTGAGGCAAATATGTATCAGTTATGATGTGCAGTACATAAGTTGTTTTAAGTGCATTTCTGCTTGTTTTGAAGCCGTCATACAATCCACATCCTTTTGGTTGGACAATATGAACTATAAAGGACCATAGATACCTTATGTATCAATTATGATACAAAAAGAATTTGAGAAATCCATGATATTCATGAACAACATATTTTTATTACTGACAATCATTTCTTGAATCAGGATTTAGGTGTTAAAGAGAATCATTTATGGGGCAGATTGTGTTCATCTAGTTTGATTCAGTCAAAGCGGGGTTTAATAACCTGTCCACCCTAAAGACAGACTTATGTCATCAGTCTGTTATGAGACTGATGGCATAATTCCTGAGGGAGTACGGGTATGTCGCAGGATCTTCTTTTTGGTTGACTGCACTTCTCGCTGAGATAATGGGAGTCTTGTTCCTTTCATGCAAAGTGTCCAGTTCTGTTACATAATGAAGTACGATGTTCCAAATGGGAAGAGTGGCAGTGAATATAGCAGCTGTTCTTGGAATAACAGGAAAAAAATGCCAAGCATTCGCCACTGTCAACAGCTGCATGTCACTTATAACAGGTTCAGACTTGCTGCCATTCTTTCAAAATGCTTGTTTTAGACTTTACAAGCCAATTACATAACAATTGTGGAATGTTTTAAAAGGTGTTTAAAAAGGAATTGTCAGACAGGTTTACACTTTTAATTTTGCATTAAAATTATGTTTTGCTTTACTTATAATACATAGATACTGCTGGTATTTTTGGTTAGTTTATTAAGTAATGTAAATATATATATTTTTTTATAGATATATATATATTTTTTTTTTACATTTTTTAAACTTTTTCTTATTTTATTCTAGCTGTCTTAATTAAATCTACTTTATATAAAATGTTCTGTTGCTGATGTTTTGGTATGAAGTTGTAGCATCAACATTCTGATTTGATTTTGCTCTGAAAATGATTTTTTGTAAATGCAAAAATGCTGGGACTCACCAGGGCTGCATTTGTGAGGTAATGATACCAAAGCAAATATATCATGACTTCATCCTAAGTTTAATAATGTCATAAAATCTTCGAAGCAGGACTTTGACTTTAAACCCAATTGTAAATCAAACTCATTCCTATTTGAATAAAAACAAGATAAATGTCTGTGCTAAACAGTGTCTCAGGAACATAAAAAGGGATTTTGAATTCAGAATTAACAGAATAAACTAGCATAACCAAGCTTTTATACTACTGCTCTGCCAGCTTAGTGTTAATGGGTCGAATAAACAAAATGTCTTACCTGTTGTCAGCAGTTGTTTTTTTTTTCTTAGAGCGGTAAGGATTAGAAAAACCTCTGTGAGCCGCACACAAACTGTAACCGAGTCCAGAGGAGGTACGTTAGTGTATTCTCCAGGACTGAAGTGACTAATCTCTGCTGCTCAGCCTGCCCTCCTCCCTGCCCTGACGGCACGAGGAGCGTGTCCCTTCTCCACGTAGCTCTGAATACATTTGTGTGCGTGTGAGTGTGTGCGCTAGTGTCTGAGTTTGGGTCATTTCCTGAATGCATAGTTTGGATGACTCAGAATCCCATAGTTTTTGCTTGTTAGTCCATGCAAAGCATTATCCAAGTATACAGAGTTTATCTAAAAGAATGAAAAACCCAAGTTTTTCATTCTTTTTAGACACTTTTTGCCAATTTTGTTTTTCCAGGTTTTTGCCAATTTTGTTTTTCCAGGTCTTTGTCATTCAGAGCAGGGAGTGCCAGTAGGAGCTTTGCTGTGTTTGTGAAGGTTTGAAGTAATGTGTGATAAATCCTTTCCTATTCTAAAAAAACTATTTCTATTAGTTAAATTTTTTGTATTGTTCATTATCATTTGTTTTGTGTGTCGTGTATTAGTAGTTGACAGTAGGGTGGGTGTGGTTGCTATGCAGTCTCACCGGCAGATTTGCTCTATATAGGAGGGTTAAATTACTTTTGTTGCAGTTTTCTTTATTGATTTAAGGCATGATGAGTCATATCTGGTTCGGGTGGACAACACACAATGAACAATTCCTAGATAGGAATTTTTACGACTAGGAATGAATGTATTATTAAATGTGAATAAAACATATTTTATAGAGTTGTTGATTTGTGAGGAGTCTAAAGGAGGTTTTTTGTTGAAAATTTCAGAAAAATAGAGAGGCATGCACGACAGGAAGAATTATCAGGATAGAATAATTTCAACGTAGTATACATCATTGCAATGTCAATAACTGCTTGTATGCAGTATTTCATTGAATGTCAGTTATTCACACTCTTGTCAAAATATATTTAGCCAGTTGGACAGACTCAGTATACCACATATATCTGTTTTTGTGGCCGAGGTGATAAAACTCTAAGAAAATGGCAGGATGAATGTAGGAAAATGTTGGTTTGTTATAACTGATATTGCCATCAACATATTCTGCAATGTTATCACAAATAATTACTTTCCTGATATTGTCCAGCCTTGATTTGATTGATTGTCAAGATCATAAAATCTGATATTTTTTGTCTTAAAGTGGCCAATATATCTTTGTGGGTTTAACGCTTGTTACAGTCCAGCAATGAAGTTATGAATGACCAGGATGAAATCAGTTACATATGTGAAAGATCGGATCTTATGTATTTGTATGCATTACACTATTACTAGCAGATCTGTTTCAGATGCTGTTAAACCAACACTGTGCCAATGTTTTTTTTGGGGGGGGGTTTTTTCGTCTGCTTCCTCAGAAATTCCAGATTGTTTTTAAATATCCTTCAGTGCCACATTCCTCGTCTTTCCCTTGCCTCATGTTTGTACACTTATACACAGTGCAAATTAAATAAATAGCTAAGGGGGGGAAGGTTTTCCTGACAACTAAAAAATGTCATTTTGAAGGATGATTTAGTGACTTAAATAAAAAAGAGTAATATGACATATTTGGGTGTCAATGCTGGAGTCTGGAACGTCTGTTTTCATTCCAGTGTGGATGGGACTTGTTTGGGCATGATCACCTTAGATCGTGGTCCATGTGACTTATGTAAGGGTTCAATGAGAAAGTTGAACCTGCCTTCGGGCCAAACAGGCTCTCCTAGATGTGTTTTTTATTTTGTATTTTTTTTTTACTGGGTGGAGCTGTTTGTATATTTTGTGTTTGTGGTTACAAGGCTGGTATGATCAGTTATTTTGACTTCTTTACAGTTTGTTTAGTAACTAACTACACATCTGTCACACCGAATTGGTTGACAGAGTTCGCATGCAGTCGTGCTGAGATTACCATGCTGTGATTTCCATAAAACCCTCACGTCTTCTTGTCTGTTCCAGTCTGGTGACCATATGTCTTGTCCTTAGGCAACAGTTTTTCCAGCTGGGCATCGATTTAAACAGGAAGTCAGGCCATCAGTCCTCCCCATGTGTACATTAGGCCTCATGGGCATGACCTGAAATGGACCTCTAACCAAGGAAATTCCAAAGTAATCTGTATTTTTTACCGATCAGCAGTTTGGAGTCACGCCTCTGAGGCTGTAAAACGCTACAAAAGGCAAAATGTTTTTGGTAAACATGGCAACGAGACAGAAAAACCAAAAGGAGGGCAATTTTTCAAAGCTTACAGTGAACAAAGTAAAGAAATCCTTCAACATTTTGGAGACAGTAACAATAACAGCCCTGGGATCAAACATCAAAACAGGAAATGCCTAAAAAAAATCAAAAGAAAAGTGCTTCATATAAAATACTGTCTTTTATTTTTGAAATATAAATTTCTCACCCTTTCTGGAATACTGCATTTTTTGATCATATCACTTTTTTGTAAAATTACAACTCCAAACTTTAATGTACTTTATGATATGATTTATGAACACGCAGTTGAAAAGTGCAAGAATCTGAAAAATGTAGTGCACTTCTGTATTTAGTCCCCATGGATCAATGAATTAGTGAACTTTTCACTACAATTGCAGCGAAAGTTTTTTTTGTAGCTCATTTAGAGGTTGGTATTTTTACTTTTGAGAATGAATTCTGCAGATCTGGGTATTATTTTCTAATTAGGAGATGTCTAAAGGTAATTGTTTGGGGTGGGTTTTATTTTAGGGGTAGCATACTGAAGGGTCTTGAATACATATGCATGCCACACTTTTCATATTAAGAAATCTTTCAAATGTCCACTGAGGTCATTCATATCTCTATGCTCACTGTTTTGTGACATGCTGAAGATTCCTATACAGAATGTTAAAATTCAGCATAGAATAGTGCCCTCTAGTGGCAGTATTCAAATGCAATTTTAGGGGAGGATTTTTGTGTCAAGAAAATAAACATTTTTTGTTTAATTTCAAACAAACGTGGTCTGTTTCCAATAACAAGCTAAAACCCCAAAAGAATCCAACTGCGGAAATGTAAATCAACCTGTGGCTTTTCCCGTTGTCGGGGCCGTTAATCTCTCTCGAGGCTCCATCCAACCTCAGCACTTCCCAGGGAACAACAGCGACTGGTTTCCGGGTACATTTAGGTCATGAAGTGGTTAAGGTCACGGAGCGTGGATGGTTCAGCTCGTCTTTTTTGTCTTGTTTTTTTGATGGTCCACCGCGATGACGTGACTAGACATGCATCCAAATCTGAAGTCAGAGTTTTTGTGCTCTGTGTTTTCAGGTGCGGGCAGTGCCAGATGTAAAGTGGCCATCGTTATGTGCAGGAGCAGCTCTGAGCATGGCCACAGCAGGTCAGCTGGGTTTTCAGATGTTTTTTGTGATTTGTTTGCTTATGCTACACATTTTACACATTTTTCTAATTTTGCACAAATGATCAACTTTCATTTAATTCATATTTTCCAATTTGTTTTCAAATGGTTTTAGCTTGTTGTGTGTATTTTTTCGCTATAGAGCCCAAAATCTCATGTTTTCAGCCTACCATGTGAGGTTTTAGGTTACAACTAAAATGAGATGTTCCTTATTGAAGTTACTTACTTAAGTGCATTTACTTTTAAACACTAATCTTCAGTGTTTATCCACATATTTTTATTGCATAAAGACATGATCTAAAAAAAAAAAAACCTCGTAGTTCTGCATCTCTCTTGTCTCTACAAGTATTAATGGAAACAAAATCTACTAACAGTCACACCCTCTATGTAAAACACGTTGTCCTTGTTTCCAACTTCAAGTTTAAGTTCCAACACACCCAAAATTTTTTGGCAGAGAATTGATGACACATTGCCACCTGCGGAAACGGCTGTAAAATTGATTAAACGTTAGTAAAAATAAAAATAATTGATTAGCTTTGGGTAAGTTTCATTATTTAAGGGCGTTGTTTGAACTTCTTTCTCAGGCACGGACAGCACAGCATGATCCTCGTACCTATGGACACGCCGGGCGTAAAGCTCATCCGGCCACTCACTGTGTTCGGAGATGATGGTTGGATCGTCTCTCAGTATCCCCTATTTGAAAGCTGAACTGATGTGGTGTGGTTTACAGATTCTCCTTGTTTCTTTTCAGATGCCATCCATGGTGGCCACTTTGAGGTCCACTTTGAAAACGTGCACATTCCAGCTTCCAACATGATCCTGGGTAAAAAGCTCTCCTGTTTTAAATAGGAGCGACAGCTTTTGAAGCCTGAGAAACTGATTTGTTTAATGGAAGAGAGGAAGTAATGTTAGCCTAATAACCTTCCCCCACTCATATATTTTCCTCCAGGCGAGGGCCGAGGGTTTGAGATCGCTCAGAGGCGTCTGGGTCCAGGCAGGCTTCACCACTGCATGAGAGCTGTTGGCTGCGCCGAGCAGGCGCTGGAGCTGCTGTGTCAGCGGGCCGCTTCCAGGCAAACATTTGGAAAAAACCTTTACCAGCATGTGAGCGAGTCACACAGGCATTTCCTTCTGCTGGCAGATGAAGGACAGGTTAAATAATCTTGTGTTTCTGTGATGTTTGAAGGAAGTTATCACTCACTGGATTGCAGAGTGCCGCCTGATGATTGAGCAGACCCGCCTACTGACTCTCTCCGCTGCTCATGCCTTGGATACTTTAGGCAGCAGGGCTGCTCGCAAACAGGTAACACTTGGTAGTTTGTGGTTCTGGTTTACACATGAGCAGAAATATTAAATCCCAGTCTCAAATCCACCTGTAAACACAAACATTAAGCATGTTTTCCTATACTGTAACTTGAAGGGATTCATACTTTGACAGCTGTTCAGAATGCTCATTACCTTTCTAATTTGCAAAACTAAGCATTTAAATCCTGAGTAGTAGCATAGCATGCTAATGTCACAATCTGTCCTCTAGATTGCCATGATCAAGGTGGCAGCAGCCAGGATGGTGTGTAAGGTGGTGGACTGTGCCATCCAGGTCCACGGAGGCGCAGGGGTTTCAGGGGACTTCCCTCTGGCACAGATGTAAGTTTGTCTTTCTTCGCATACAAGTGCATATGAATAAATCATCATGCAGTGTGTTGTAATTTAAGTGGTGATTTGGATGATTATGGCTTCCAGCAAATGAGAACCCAAAATGTATTTTCTTGAATTATGTAATGTTTTATTACACACAAATTCATTAGAAGACTTTTTAATTTTGAGTCAGCCTTCTGATTGTACTGTTCCTCTCGTTTCCCAGGTACTCGTATGCACGAACTCTGCGAATCGCTGACGGACCTGATGAGGTTCACCTTTCTTCCATCGCAATACTGGAACTAAAGGAGCAGCTAAAGCAGGCGCGGGCCAGGCTGTAAAATTGATTCAATAACGCTTCGAACTAAAAATTCTAAACCGTCAATTAACTCGATCTTAATATTTCTAAAATTGCAGGAAAAAAACGGTGCTCTACAAACCTGCATGCAGGTTTAGCAGTTTGTTGGGGATAAAAAAATACTTACCTGTGGAGTTTGACTAAAGTAATAAATTGCAGGACTGTGAGGCAGTTTTTAGGTGACTGGGTAAGAAAGTAGATGCAGTATTTTTGTGATCAGATCTTACGATGTGGGTGAAAATGAAAATGAAATAAATTGCAACTAAATTAACACTGCTTTTATCAGTCATTGCTCCAGACATCTTAAAAATGACACTTGTTTATTAGGAATTCTTTTTAATGTGAACTACAAAAACAAATCGACAGCATGAATGTAAGACTTTTCCTCTCACACTACATGGGTGTGATCTACCACATGGATGATTTCCATTGTAAGGTGGAGAAATTAGGACACACAAACACTTTTTTTTTTTTTTTAAATCTTTACAATATAAAACAGCAGTGGCCCCATCTACCTGATACACCAGATGGCAACCCATGCAACACCCTCCACTGTTGTTCATCCGTTAACCTACAGCCATCGCAGATCTTCAGCTGCCAAATCAGTCCACCTTTAAATCAAACGCGGCGCAGAGATGGGGGGGAATGAGAGGGGCTGGTTTACGAGCGAAAAACAAAAGATGTCAGTGTTTGCTCTTCTTAGATTTCTTGTGAGATCGGTGGGGGGATCTAGATCTGGAGCGGGACTTCTTGGTTGATTTCTTGGGCGTCCTGGAGCGCGACCGCCGCGATCGCTTCGGTGAAGATGGAGATCTAGTACGATTAAAGGGACATTACACATTTAGAGTTTCTAAAAACAACTCAAGTTTTAAAAATCTCTCTTAATACGATTTAAACTAGGTGTTTACATGCACTTTAAAAAGAAAAGCTTTATTTATTCCCAAGCTCCATCTTTCTGATTGACATCTCCAGATGCTGCTTTAATGTTTCCACTTAATTTTTCTCTTTGAATGCGATCTAGATTGTTAATAGACTGGTCCCTCTTGCAACTTAACATGCACACAGCATGATGCTGCCACCACCACACTTCACATTTGGGATGGTGTTCCAGGCCTGCAAGTTCTCCCTTTTTCTTTCAAATGTAGCGATGGTCATCATGGTTATTTTCAGCTTCATCATACCTCAGATGTATTTAGAAATTAAGGTATTTGTCCCTGAGTTCAATGTCAAACTATGATCAGGATTTTCACAATGCTTTTGGAGTAATGGCTTCTTCATACCCTTTCAGCTGATACTAGAAAAATACTATTTTTTTGTGTGTAGGTGATGTCACTTAGGGGCCTTGAAGAGCATCTACATCCACAGCTCTGTAAACTTTGAAAAGACACACACATAACTTAGGGCAACTTAGAGTAACAAATTATCCAACAATCTTATTTTGAGACTAGAGGGGGAAGACTGAATACCAGCTAGAATAAATGTTTAAATGCAGTGTATGCGTTTACCTCTTGGACGATTTTTTGTTGCTGGACCGAGGAGAGTCTTTATGGGATGAGCGTGACGATGTGTCTTTAGAGTACGATCGATCGGAGCGTTCCGATCTCTCCGAGCGCTCTGAACGCGGCGAGGATGACCGGCCTCGTCTGCTGCCGCTCCTCGATGGACTGGGAGAGCCGCTGTGATGCCGCTTTCTGAGAGGAGGGGGAGACGTGTCAGATAGCACATTCATCAAGTTGAAGCTTTACTTTCAGAAATCTATTTAAAATGTCTGCGTCACCTTTCTTTCCTGGTTGGTGTGTCATCCTTCTCCTTTTCCTTCTTCAGTTCTTTTAACCGTGCCTCTGCTTTCTCCTTTTCTTTTTTCTCCCTTTCTTTCTCACGCTCAAGTTTCTCTTTTTCTTTCTCCTTTTTAAAAGCATGACAAAAGGAGCTTGGTTATTGTTTTGTCCTGTATCATATTTAGAGGTAACAATAACCTAGGTTCTTGCCTTCTGTAGCAGTTTGTCCCTGTAGTGCTCCACCTGCTCCTGGATACTCTGGCCAGGCTTCTTGGGCCTTTTCCCAGACTCCAGCTCATCCTGGAACTTCATGACTTTAACCTGTTGTCAAAAATGTATTGCACCATGATATCCTGCTACTATGCATTCTCCTCACTGGCATAATCTTCTTGTCTTGATCTTTTAATCATTTTTGGTCAATAACCAGACCAAACAAATGCTAAACTGACAATACAACAAAATTATTTGCAGAGCACAACTTAAAATAAATAAATAAATTTAAAAAAAACTAAATACAAGCATTTGATGCAGCCTGATGGAGCATGTAGGAGCCAAGCACCAAAACATCAGAGCAACGTTCATTGGCAAGTAGTCAGAAGAGCAGCAAATGCATAAATACTGCGTCAGACAATGACTGTTTAAATAAACCCTGACACGCTAGAAAACAGTGCCAAGGGAATAAAAATCCTGCAATAAACTAGCAAAAAACTAATATTAAATTGCACTTTTTAGGTTTTTCAGAAACATTGTAAAATATGAACAGGAAATTGTTTTAAAAAGATATAGGTAACATAAATGTTATAAAGACTACTTCAAATGAATACATATAATGGCCACAAAACCAGCAGAAAGGTAATAAAGGCTGTTTTACAGCAGCAAAGCAAATTATTTACAACCAGATTACTGGTCTGACAAGGAAGCAGCAGGAAAGTTCAACACGTTTTTATCTGATTAGATCCCAAACAATAACGCAGACTTCAGCCGTTTGAATGGAGGCCAGCTATAATCTCTATTAACTCAACATGCAGTACTGAAAACTTGATAGCTCTTGCTGCTGTGTTTTACATTTCTAACTGTGTTGCTATGATTTCTCGGATCACCTGATAAACCGGAATTTTCTGAATAAGCGGAACAGATAATGCAGGTAGGTAAGTAGATCTACAAGTGTATTTGCCATACTTAAAAGTGTGCCAAGAAACCAACTCAGTTAAAGTGAGGAATCTACAATTTCTAATATGAACTATGGTCAAATATTCAGCCAGATACTGCATGTAGAACAGAGGCTGACCAGTTGCTACAAAGTCTTTTTTTCCTAAATCTTTTTGTGCTATTTATTTAAATCAATCCACTTCAAAAAGAAAACATTTCAATCAATTATTTAAAGCCCTACATTATTTAAACATATATTTTAGTTTGTAAAATAGATTAAAAAACACAAAAAAAACCTCAATCTCTCTGAGCTTGGTGCGTTTCTCCTCATTCATTTCAGACATCTTGGCTTTCATATCAGAGTCGTCTCTGATGGGGTTGGAGTAGCTCTGATTATCCTCTGAGCGAGGGCTCCTGTCGTCATCATCACTGTCTGCCTCACCCCTACAGAAATATAATAAGGTGGTGAAAATAGTCTGCAAATTCATAAGTATATACTATGATGAGCAGATGGAAAACAAAAAGGCATCTTACTTCTTTGACACTTCCGGTTGCTCAAATACCTCCCACTTTGAGGTTGTTACAGCTGAGGAGTGAAGACGTTCAATTACAAAGACAGAAAAAATCAAATATGATCCACAGGTAGAGGCTTCCCAACGTTACCTTGAGCCTGTAACTCTGCCTCATCCACCGCTTCCCATTTTGAGGGTGCAACCTTGAAAGTCGCTCCCGCTGACTGATCCACTGTCAAAACCAGAATAAAAGTTATTTGGAGATTTGAAACAATCCATAATGATTATTTATATTTGGGAGTGTCCTGATCAGAACTTTGGTGCTGATCAGGCCTCTCTGTGCTGGTCCCCGGTTCACTCACGAGGTATTCCATCGATGTCATCATCAATGGACTTAATAGGAACCCCATCTAAATCGTCGAGAGGAGCTCCATCGATTGGCGCCCCATCAATGGGTACTGCATCAATAGGGACCCCATCCACGTCCTCCAGAGGGGCTCCATCTACAAACTCCCCCAGAGGGGCCCCATCGAGATCTTCTGCAGGTTCAGGCTGAAACAAGACGAGGAGAAAAATCAAGCATGATCTAAGTGAAAACAAAAATTTGGGGATGTATGTGTGATTTATTACCTCTACAACAAGAGGGACCTCCTTTTCCGAGGAGAGATTAACAAGTCCAAGGAAGATATTCTGCAGCTTAATGAGAAAGGGATCAGGGTACACGGCCCAATCCTCCCACGCCCGGAAACATGACATCACTCGTTGCTATTACGACAAAGAAAAAAAGAAGCAAGCACGTTAGCTGAGTGATATGAATAACCGGCGAAGCAGACCGTTGTGAAGTTTGATAAACTAACACAGCTACCTTGAAGTTCTCGCTCTGCAGATGTCCTTGTATCGTCTTGTATGTGGCGTTGAGATCAGCGAAAATCTGGCTAAGCTTTGTCTCAAAACTATTTAGAACAAAAACAGATTTACTCACCAAGATTAATTTATTTAAAACAACCAAACTATCAATTCTATTTAAACTAAACTTACTATTTTCTGTAGTAAGACGCATTGGATACTTTGGCAGAAGAGTTGTACAGCACATCAGAAACGAGATATAACCGTGCAATCTGAAAGATTAACAAGCAACATGACGGTTAGAGGTCGTTGACGAGTGGTTGGAGGGAGGCAGCACTGGGTTCTGGACGTGCCTTCTTTGGGAGAGGGGTCTTCAGAATGGAGAGGGACTCAGTGATGCACTCCACAATCTCCTCAGCAGCTTCAGCGTGGTTCAGACAAAACAGCATGGCCTCTGCCACGTCTCCTCTCCTCGGAGACAGACCGCGGAGCATCTCCTCCAGTTTGTCCCGCTCCCTGAACACAGCATCACTTTATAACCAATCACAGTTCATCCTGAAGGGGGCTAACTCCAGACCAAAACAGAAGGTATTCTGATTGTTCTACATCTGTTAAATTGCATTTAAAACAGACTTGAACGCAATTATGCTGCACACAAAGTGAGGAGATAATTCAGCTCTGTTGGAATAGAAACATCTAAAACATGCTGAACATCGCCCCCTAAGGGCCAGAGTTGGCCACCCATGGTTCATACTTGCATATTAAATCCAGTAGCTCTCTATCTAATCATCCATTTATCTTGTCCTCCACTTATTTGACGATGGACTGCAGGTGCAACCGGTTCAGAAGTGAAACCCAGACTTCCATTTCAACATTATATAGAGAGTCGGAGGGGGTCTTGATGCACCCAAACGGTCTGACCTTAGGGGGCTCCTGATGCCTAACCCACCTACACTGACTGCTTTCAGTGCAGAGGAGCAGATGCTCAACTCCAAGCTCTCCTACATCATGCAGCTACAAATTTGTATTAAACCATATTTTCCCAATTTGTTGGGTCTTATCCTTATTTTGGAAACATTGATTCATAAAATACGTGGCAGATTATGATCCCTGACTGAAATTACTCACTTTCTGCAGGTATAAATGTATTAGTTTCAAATCCACATGTCCTTAAGAGTGGTGTAGCAAATAAGCTGAATATGAAACATTTAAATCAAAATTCAAAAACTCAAAAGCTCCCCCTAATGGGTGTCATTTATGGACTCAGTGCATAATCTCATGGGGTGAGTTTGAGCCAAATCCATAACTGAGGGTGGGCCTATAAGTTAGCAATTTATGTCTAATATTTCTGTTTTAATTTGAAAAAGGTTAGAGGCTTTACTGTTTATTATAAATAACTGTGATAACCCTTGTTTTTAAATTTGTTGTAGATATAAAATCAACATGAACATCATCAATAATCACAAGTTAAACAGCAAGGTAAAGTCTAATCATAGTCTGAATAAAATGTGCAACCATTTTAGGTCATAATCCTACTCTTCTTTCAAGGAGCCTTTCTTGTTTCCCTCCTCCTCTTCCTCCTCTTCATCACCATCATCATAAGGACCGTGTAGGTACGGATTAAGAGGAGGCGGACGCCATAAAGAGCCATTTTTAAACATTCTAAAGTCCTCTGTTCGCCATTTGGCCGGGGATTCACCCTGAAAAATGAAGCATTTACATTTAATATAAAGATGTAGAAACAATTGGAGGAAATCTGATCACAAGTTAAAGTTCTTTTTCCCTCTCAATTTTAACGACAAACCTGTAGTATAGTGTAGATCTTCCAACGATAGTATACGTGTGCCGGGCTCTGGTTGTCAAATAAAAACCTAGAAGAAAACAACAACAACCATCAGTCTTATTTGTGTAAACCTTCAGCTAATAGTAGAAACTATAAGCTTCCAACACATTTGTTGGGTAATTTAACTGACCTGTACATTGGATTGTTGATTTCTCTGTTCATGATCATGGCTTCAAACATTGGGCCTTCACGCACCACAAATTCGATCATGCGGTGGATGAGAGAGAGCAGATTCCTACAAGAAAGACACAGTTAAAGCAAACTGATTCAGACTGGACTGGAGTCTTGAGCACTACTTCCTGCCTCCCTCATTAAAGCATAAATTATGCTTGGCGGTTTGACACCCACAACAGTTCTCTGAAAATTATATTATTCTTCATTTGTAATTACGCCATTTATCACTGAAAACGCTGAAGCTACGACCACAAACATCCACTTTTTGGATACGACAAAAATGATCTGGAAATGTGACACAAGCAGATGGTGCCTAAATGCTCTGGAAACGTACAATAATATGCTTTGTTTAAAGGAAATCTGATGGGAAAAACTGTTAAAGGGGTGTCAAATCACCAGTAACAAGTTAAATATAACTGTAACTACATATTTCGGTCAACACTGACATAAATACCAAAAATTACATTTTAACATGAAAACAATAATGAATTTAAAATAAATTAATCTTTTCTATTACTTAAATTTACTCGTTGTTTGAAGGGTTTCTGTCACATATTTCAAACATTTTTAAGACCTTTTTTGTTTTGTTTTTTATTTAAGACATTAATGCCTTCCAAATAAATAAGTTAACTTAAAGGCTTTTTAAATTATTCTCAATTTACTTAAAAAATTATTGTAAGATTAATTTATGTGATTGATGAAATTTCAGTCCTATGAAATGAATAGACTTAAGGCTTTTTAAAGACCCTGCAGAAACCCTGTGATATGTTAAATACCAGTGTTCCCTAAGGCAAAAGTGCAACTGATTTTAATTTCGTTGCACTGCCAGAGTTATATCAAATAAATTATGCTACTTAAAAATGATACAGAAAGGACAGAGGGAGCAGTACATATCTGTGGAACAGGTGGGGAGCACTGAAGTGACATTGTTTTGACAAAAATATTTTGCCAATACAATAGCTTTTAATCCCACTCAACTCCAGACTAGTTTGAAGTTAAAAAAGAAAGAAAATGACAGGACTCTTTGCCTGACTTAGACAATGAACTGGTGGACTTGGTGCTGACTGAATATGGTGCAGAAGAGATTATTTAAATACTTGTGACGATTTTAAGGGAAATGTGTCCTGCAGTTTGAAAACAATCAGCCAATAAGACAAGGGGTGTCTTTCATTTGACAACACAGATAACATTTATGTGTATTGGAGCCGATCGTACCAATGGCGGGGTAAAATTCTGTATACTTTCCCAATCCATCCCATGATGCTTTTCAGGTCCCTCGCTGCTGCAGACAGTTCAACTTGAGCTGCTCACCAAGGCCAATGTCAAAGGTCATTCAGAAGCTAATTCTAAGGTGGGTTTCTTGGCTGGGGGCCAGATTTACTGAGCTCACCCACAGAGTGACAGAGGCCAAGGGGGGAGACGGTCTGAGTGAGCAATGGCCTTAGAGGTGGCTTCAGATCTAGAATCAGCAGGTCGTGAATGTAATAGAGCTCAATGTCACTAATCTAGATTAACACAATCAGCTGTTTATGATGCAGAAGTATGAAGGTGGTGATGCTTTGCTACAGATTTAAGGGGAGGGATTTTTTGGAGTGAGGTTTTGTGATGCAAACCCTGGTTATTCCCTCATCTATAGTGGAGAGACTTAATTTCACAAACAGTTTTATTATATAATTATGTATATATGTGATGCAGGAATCCATTAAAGGAAAACTATGTTCCACGAAAGGCTGAATGAAACATTAACCTATAGAGGTTGATGTTTCAATAACCTCTATAGGTTAATGAAACATTACCGGTATATATTTTGAAGCTTTTTGAAAATCTCAGAGTTAAGGTAAAGGGCCACATTCTACAGAATAGACACAGAGATTGCCATTTTAATCATGCTAACCACAAAAAAGTGCTAATATAAGACACAGTAAAGCCACTTGTTCTCCTTATCAAAGCTTGCTTTCACAGCAGGAACAATATTTTGAATTCTGTCCTTATATCTTCCTCTTCCTAAAAGATAAATCTTAATTGGCTAAATTCAGAATCTAAGCTTTACAAATAAAAATCTGCCATAAACAATTTTTCATAAGTGCATCTCTACACACAAGACCATATTGGGGGATGTTTAACACCTAGACCTCCGAAAGAGAACACTTGCTAGTTTTTAAGACGGTGTATAAAATCTGTTCGATCGCATAAAATTATATCAGTGAAAAGTTCACAAGACAATTGGTTAATGTCGCTGTAATTATCTTATCTGTTCGCTTCCACTACTCTAAAGATTTATTCACTTTTCAAAGAAAAAAAAAAAAACATTCAACATGAGATTTCTCTAAAAGTCATTTCAATTTCACTAAACGCAATACTAAAAACCTCTCTTCAAAAAATCTCAACTCCTAATCATTTTAAAGGAAAACATGAACAATGGAGATAAATGAAGGAGCAAGATAAAATGTGTGGGTGCTACATTATGTGCAAGCATAAAAACAGAATCCATTTGCCTCAACCATTGCTCGTCCACACTGAGCTGCCCCCCTGTAGCATGCAGTGATCAATTGATCAAACTTTTAGCTTCAAAATGGGATGTTAGGTTTTTTTCTAAGTTTGTACACCAATTTGAAAAAAGAAAAAACATGTACCTTTCTGTTGGGATAACCACTTTGACTATGGCTTGCGACAGAGTCTGTATATGAAGTCACATCAGATAATAAACAATAGAATGTGAGTATTGTTAAATAGGCAACAGGAGAAAAATATAAAAAATGCATTTCAAACTTCACAGAGAGAACACATTTCCTTTTACTAAACGCCAAAAACCCATAAACACTTACGTATAAGACAAGCTAACTGAATATATCCAAACTTTTCCTATTAAAATCTAGTAAATGAAATTTAACACGGAAAAAAAAAAATCTAATAAACTAAATAAAACCTGCGCTCATTGCTAACTACAATAGCTAACACAATACCAGCACAATTAAACACTACCATATACCATGAAAGCTCAGGCTGACATTCTGAGTTACCTTCTCAAACTCCTCCTTGTTTTTGGGTGGAGGAATCATTGGAGCATTGGGGTTCTTTAGCCTCTCTCGGGGCTGCGCGTTGAAGGGTAGGCCGGAGGGAGGGGGTGGGAGTGTATGCTCCATCATGGAAGGAGGGATATATATGGGGTGGGGGGGAATGGGCACACCTTTGCCCCATCCTAATTTCATTTCAAAGTTCATGATCATTTTCCCTATAATTAAAAGGAAAGCAGAAAAAAGAAGTGTTTACATCATCAGGGTGGAGTAAAATATGAGTTCTACAGTCTTTAAGAAAGAAAAACGTACCATTTAGGTTCTTCAGGGCTCGCTCAGCATCCCTCCTGTTCATAAAGGCCACAAATCCACAGTTCCTCTCCCGAGCTCGCTCCTCATCCGTCCTCGGCCACATGATTTTCACGCTGGCCAGAGGGCCATACCGACCGAATTCTTGACACAACATCTCCTCATTCATCTGTAATGATTCAAATAGGAAATATTTCTGAAAATATGCAGAGACAAAAATAACCATTTACAAAACACACAATTCTCTGCAGGATTCTATATCTGGAAGTTTCAAAGCAGTATTTGAAACTACAGCACTCAATTCAAGTCAAAGCTGTTTCACTAAGCTTCTTTGACTTATTTTGCCTTTTAATATTAGTCTGGAAAAAAAACAAAAGATACCTGTGGATTGATGTTTCCAAGATACAAGTTAGTAGTGGATGGATCGCCGACATCATGGGATCCTGGCGCGCAGTCGTCCAAAACTGCAGACACAGAAACGAGAAAAGAATTTCCCGTTGCTGTCTGAAACCTCGACTCGATTTCTCAGCAAGTTGGAGATATTCACGGGCACTGTATTAAGTCAAAATTACCACTGGACGGACGGTTTCTTCTTGAAGAACCATCCGCTAAAAGAAGCAGAAAAGCAGTATAAATTTTGTTTCAGGGTGAAAGGAGCACAAAGGGGTGGGGAGCTGAGTGAGGCGTGCTGGATGGGGCTGCATCGGCTTTTTTAGTACACAGAAGACAGTAAAGCAGCTTAAATTCACTCACAGGAGCGTCTTCCCTCCGATCCAGGCAGAGGCTCGAAGCGACTGACACGTCCTTTCATCCGGTGTCTTTCATCCCTTTCTTCTTGAATTCTGAAACAAGTGACACATATTGAAATTCAAAATATATAGATTTTGCGATTTTATATAATAAAAAAAAAAACAGACCAATGGAAAGTAATATTGTCAAATGATAAATCATACTGTTTAAGTTCTTCTTTAAAAAGTTCCAAGTTACTCTTCTTCTTCTCCTTTTCACTGCCCTTCTTTAAAGTCTGAAAAACAGAAACATATTATTACTAACAAAATAAATTGTAAAGCACAAACAAGGGACACAATTAGTTGACCTTGAAAGCACTTACATTTCTTTTGTCTGCTGGTAAAAACTGAGATGGAGTCTCCAAAGGCAGGATGCTTTTTGGCTGGGTCTCAAAACGGGATTTGGGCTTGTATAACTTTCCCCTTTTGTCATCAGAAGCTGAATCATCTGAAAAGACAAACCATATTATTTCAAAATCCCCCTGTTAATATTTTGGTTTAAAGTAGAGAAGCGCCCAGAAATAGCAGAATGACTAGTATTTTACCCTCAACAGAGATCAACTTGTCAGAAACTAAAAATCCAATCTCTTTGCTAGTCATTGAACAGCACCACACCAAAGCAACCAGAGGCAAGATTAACAACAACAGCACTCTTCGGTGAGGGAGCTGTTGCTAAAAATAAAAGATGCAACTTAATTATATTTTCAGGATGAGTGGTATCAAAAGAGAAGTTAGAGGAAGCATGTGGATATAGGAGGTTTTAATCTTTCTCAGTGTCCTCTTCCATGTGTCACTGAGCATGTTGGATTAGCAAATGTTGACAGTTTTGCAGTAAATCTTGAAGTTCAGGTAAAGAGCTACAAACTACACAGTGAATACAACCAGGCACTGATGCTAGTAATGCTAGCCACACCAATCCCCAATACAAATGCTAAAAAAAAGTTTAAAATGTCAATTCTGATCATTTTATAGTGCAAATGTATTTAAGATCTGTGTAACTCCAACTGCTCTCTCTTAGTCTGACTTTATCTCTGCAGCATGCATGAAGAAGAGCTAATGATTGACTACTGAAAGGATCCTTAGGCCTCACAAAAATATAAGATTGTGATACATTACTTTTTCAGAAGTGCAAAAGAAACAAGTCAGAATAGTTATATTTTAGATTGTTATTCTTTTTAATATGGTTTCATAAAAGGATGTGTTTCTCTATTTAGTTATTTATAATTCAGAGATTTAGAGAATTGCTTATTAGAAATCTTCGACCCTATGAGCCACTCTTATTTTATTTTCAGTCTGTTTCTTCTCAGGCATTTTTTTTACTGTACAAAACCAATGTAGTTGCATTCTAAGATGTTATTCAGGCAAATTTAAACCCAAAATGCTAAAATTTAGGAGAAAACTTCCTAAAAAATGTAAATATTGCATTCTAAAATTAGAAAACAGATAATATGAGGGCCTTAGAAATCTGTCAAGATGTCTGATCAGTGCATGTCCAGATCATATAAAAAGCTTTTGCATTGTTTCTCAGCGTATAATGCAACAATGCTTCCTATCAAAATAAATAAGACGATTTCTAATTTCCAAAGCAATTTAACACAATTATCTCCCACAGTTGGTCTGTTTTCCTTCTTGGGCAAAAATGTTTTCTTAAATTAAGACCTTGTAATGCCACCTTTTGCAGCATGACATGTAAGATTATCACAGTTTGTAGCTATGTAACTGAGAGCAGTCCAAATACTGTACCTTTGGATGCATTTGCAAGACCCCCTCGGACAAATGCTTTGACCTTGTTCTCTCCTCCTCCTTCAAAAGCAGCAAGAAACTCTTCATAAATCTCTGCCGCTGCTCGCTCATCTTCCTGAATACGAGAAAAATCAACAAAAAATAAGCAGATATGCAGCATAAAATACTTAATGAAACCTTTTAGAAACTGATTACATGAGTAATCTTAATTTAAAAAAGAAGTGCAAACTTGCCTTTTTCTTTATTTCATCTTGTTCCTTCTTGCTTAAAGTTCTTTTTGCCACAGCCATCTTACCAATGCTGAAAGACTTGAGTTTGCTCTCAAGCAGCGCCTGTCGATGTAAACAAAAAAAGAGCTACGTTTCAAGGCAATGTTTACCAGGACTCAGAATGACCATTTCTATAAGCAACAACACATTCAAGTAACCAGAAGCTGAGCTAGGTGTGCTCAGTGTTATGCTGACAAAATGACAGACACTCCGACAGCCAATTTGTGCATAACTGTAACTTATAATGATATGAATACAATGAAAACTGCAAAAGCCAGACAAAATATCTGTTTAGGACTGTATGCGTTTCGTTTTCTGAAAACTTTCTTCTAAGTTACAGTCTGACGTCTAAAAATTAACCAGAGGCCTAGCAGCTCGGTGTAAGCTGCAGCGGGACTGCTTGAATCCAGCACGCTGAGCTACTAACGTTACCATGACGTCTGGCCCTTAGTAAGAATATAGATTAAATTTTATATTTTAAAACTTATAATTTGTGTGGTGACTACTTTAAATTATCAACTTTGCCTTGATGCGGTTTGTAAATAGCTACACCGATTTAGTCCCGGGGTGCATTAGCTATATGGTTAGCCTAGCTATGCTAGCATGGACAGGTTTTGTTAGAGCGGGGTGTCACTTTTCAGTAAGCGCGCGTAGCTCTTGCGGCAGCTACCATGTTAACACCAAACGTTTTCCGTGAATCTAAAAAAATACACAGCTTTCACTACGATAGGAACAGCTTAGCTAACACGAGAACAAACGGTAAATTTCACCTTAGCGCTAGCTTTTTGAGAGCCAGGCGTTCGGTCCGCCATCTTTCTGTGCAACTGAAAGGAAAATCGATCACCGATAGCAGCTAAGTTGAATGCACAGGACCTACAATCGAATGTCGAGTCAGTGAGAATGTTGTGTTTGCTAAATTAGAAAAACAATGAAGAATTCGCTTTTTTTTTTTTTTTTTTTAAAAAGTATGTTAAATGTGGCCTACTATGATTTCTCTTGATATCAAAATCTGAAAGCAAAGGATAACTTTTTTGGATTGCATTTGATACCTCAGAGTGTTTTGTTTTTATCAAGAAGATATGGCTTTGGAAAGTAACAGACAAATAGACAAAAAAATTAAATATATAAACCTTCTGGCAGGCAAAACACTATGTGGCAGTCAAATAATAACCTTAATGTCACTTCCCTATTGAAAACATTTAGGTGGTGGCAACATAATGTTGTATACATTAAAAATAAAAAATAAATAAATAAAAGTATGTTGTTAAGTCATTTGGGTCTGTTTTGGGCTTTCAAGGCTGCAGCTATCTGTGTTTCTTGCAGACCTCTTTTTCAAGACTTTTTTCTTTCACTTAATTTTCCATCGATATACTTGAAGTCTGCACTTTGTGTAAACCTTTTGTCTCAAGAAGGTATCAGTCAACTGTCAATATAGCATTTTTTTAAATCTTAGGTTATATAAAATAAAATTTGGGGAGAAAATAAGAGAATGCGAATTCACTCTTTCTTTCGGAATTAAACCAGCTTCGTGTTAAATTGGAGACTCATCTTTAGTGTGTCATAAAACTCCAGCAGGTGGCGCTTTCCTTCCACCCACTTGAGATTGACATCTCCTCGTCTTTTGACGTTTGTGACGATTCTTCTTTATCATTATTAAAGTTAACATTGCTTTCCCCCCTTTTGTTGTCTTAGCCGGACTAAATTAAATTAAATTGTACAAGTGGAATACAGAGTTCTTTCATTCAAGCCCCTGCCACAAGGAGGAATTTGGCCACAGGAATGTCAAACCATGCACGAAAGTTCAGTCAAGTTTAATCATGCCATCTCCTTAGTGCTTTCCGGGCCAGGTGAAGTAAGAAGATATTATACACCCTTCCAGCGTCCCCTCCACCCTCCTTTTTTATTACTTCGAGCTCCGTCCCCTCCTACAGCTCAGGACTAACTCTATATTCATGTGCTCGATCTTGCAGTTGCTCAAACTCCCCACAGCAACTCCTGGGCACACCAGCCCCCTCCACCGTCTCCACAGCTTCAGCCACTGAGCGCAATGCCACGGAGTGAAAACAGGCGCAGCGCCTGCTCCGTTCACAACACCATGTGGAGGACATGCAGTATCTTTTGCGCATGGACTCTGCTCTTCCTCACTGAAGTCTGTGCGCAGTCTCAGCGGAGGTATAGCTTTATTTTCTTATTGTTGCGAATGTATGTAACAGAAAGGGTGTCGAGGACGACAGGAGGGGTTTCGAGAGGAATATTCTGCAATCTGAGCTGCCTCTGGTCATATATTTAAGCATTCAATGTGTTTTTATTTGCTAAGAACTTATTAAAATTTATATAATGTTATGCTTTTTTTTTTTTTTTTTCTAATCCTGTTTTGTTATAATGTCATCACTATGTGTAAAATGTCCCCTTCAGAACAATCTTTACATGTGGCGGAAACATCACAGGGGAGTCTGGAGTCATCGGAAGCCAAGGTTACCCAGGAGTTTACCCTCCAAACACCAAATGTGTGTGGAGAATCACAGTGAGTCCAGTTAGCTGCATATTTACCTCTTTGTTAACCATGACTTAGGAACATGATGGAGAAAAAAGTTTGATAGTTCCAAAAATTCTAAAGAGTTGAACTAGTCAAATATGACAGATCTAACTACTAGTTTCATTCTAAAAATACTTCTGAGCAGCCACATCAGACTGAGTCTGTTCCTTCTTTAGCTGCTCGACTCTCTTAGATAACTCTACTCTAAAGCAGGAGCTAATTAAGATACTGCTCTGTACAGTATGTTCCTATCAGCTCTGCATGTGGAATGTGCAGAACTGGTAGTATCTTTTTAAGAAAGTTTCCAGACTTTGACTGGGCCATTTTAACACTTAACATGCTTTGATCATGACTCAATAGACACAGAAACCTAAAATAAACACAAAGAAAACTCAAATCCTCACAAGTTGTCCTGGAAACGTGAATCTCTGTACCAATCTAAACTCATTCACACCCTCTAACAGGTTTACAAGTATCTGTTAGAGGGTACTAGTTCAGACCATCTTCCCTGTTGTGGTTGAGAAAAGGAACCCAACATTGTGAGGATAGTGTATTTAAGATAATGTCATTAGTTTTCCACCAAAAAATATAAATTACAATCTCATCTGATCATCTTCATCCTTGCTGTGTCTCCTGCATATCTTGTGAAGAACTGAAAGCAAAATTTGTCATGACTTTCTACTTCAAGAATGATGACCAACTTTGTATTGATGTATAATATGAAACCCAAATGAAATGCATAGATGCAGTAAAATACCACATTGATTAGGCAGTTTGCTTTTTCCATTATGGGCTGTCTAGTTTGTAACACATTACCAACTGAATTTAATCACATTTCTGAAATTAGATTTCAGAAATCTGATTACGTATTTTAAACAAAGGTTAAAAGTTGGATGAAAGACTAAGCTGCACTCTTTCACTTGTGACTTGACGCAGATCACATTTGACGTGGACGATATTTGTTTATTATTATTAATGAATTATTTGCATTGGAAGTTGTTTGGTTTTTTTTACATTTTACTAACGCCATGCACTAGAGTGCATGGAGCAAGTAAAACTGTGTCATAATAAAAAAATGAACTTGTATTATGCGTTCTATGCTAAATTTTCAATCTAGGTTCCTGAAGGCAAGGTGGTCGTACTGTCATTTCGCTTCATTGATCTGGAGAATGACAACCTTTGTCGCTATGACTACGTGGATGTACACAGTGGTCATGTCAATGGGCAGAGACTTGGTCGTTTCTGTGGGACCTTCAAGCCCGGATCCCTCGTGTCCACAGGCAACAAGATGCTCCTGCAGATGGTGTCTGATGCCAACACTGCTGGCAGTGGCTTCCTTGCGGATTTCTTTGCTGACCATTCTCATGAGAGAGGTAGGCAAGAAGATAGGAATATGGCTACGGAAGATATATTCTGACAACGACTGTCTCAGGTTTTCAGGCTCGTAGTGAGCGCTGTGATGGTGTTGCAAAAGAAGTTGTTCTCGAACTTTGTAAGGTAAAGGGATCCTACACCATATCATATCAGGGCGGAATTTTCTTTCATTCATTTCCAGATTGTAATGAAAAAGAAAGCAAAGCTGGCACTTTATCTTTACATTGTTAAACTGTGCGAAAGCTAAAAATGAAAATGTCTAAATAGGAAATTGTTTTTTACAGAGTTACATTAAATTTCCTAGCAAAAAGGACTTTTCACAGTCTTTTTGTTTCAAACCCATGAACCCATGAGTTGCTGGCTGAGAAATCACTGATAAGAGTCAATAAAAAAGAAGAAAAGAAAGCACTCCCTGAGTGTCGCCCCAAGTGCAATACAAGTCTTATTTGAATTAATTAATTAGCTTTTTACTTTTTGAAAAAAAAAAAATATTTTGCCCCAATGTCAAAGAAAGCATCAAAATAGCTTTTTATCGGAACGCTAAATTAAAAGCCATCTTAAGAATGGAGTTGTTTCATGATTTGTGGAACATAATAAAAAAGCCAAAACTTCTAGAATGTTTGAATGAGTCTGGGAAAGTATGGAATTTTGAAATGTGAATTAGTTAGTACAATGGAGATGACCTTAATTGTTAAGAAAGTGCTCTTTGCATTTTAGCTTTTGGTGTCCAGTACAGGACTTGAAAACAAAAGTTCCTGCAAAGTAACCTAGAGGTGCATGTCAGTTTTTACTCTCAGCATGATGTGGAATTTCTCACTGCTGTATATTTTTTTGTTGTAGTTCTTCTGGGGAGGAATTCCGTTAAAAGCCACAGTCTAAATATCACTTAGAGATAAATGAGTATTTTTCTGTTTGATGTCTCATCTACCGTCTTTTCTGTGGAATTTAAATGGATGGTTCCTTGTTCCTAGCCATGCTCACGGCTGTAATGGATACCGTCTCTGTATCCAGTTTGCTGGACTATGTCTTTATCGTAGCAACAAAAATAGGTTCATATCTGAGAAAACGACATACTCTATTTTTGTAACAGTGGTCAAATTCTTTTCACATGCAGAAAAATAAGTTCAAAAGTTCACACTGACTGAATAGATTTTAGAGGAGCTCTTAAGTAATAAATAACATTTGAAAAATCATCCACTGAAAAACAGTTGGACATTTCACCCTCTGTTTTCGTAGGTGACCAGTACTGTGGAGGCAGACTTGATAAGCCTTCTGGGACTTTCAAAACACCTAACTGGCCTGAAAAGGACTATCCAGCTGGTGTCACCTGCTTCTGGCATATAGTGGCTCCAAAAAGCCAGGTCAGTCAACTGAAACTACAGAGGCACCTCAGTAAATACAAAACATATTAGTCCATTAATTAAATACAAAAATTGCAACACATCTGATGTAAAGCATTTACACATGGGAAATTAAAGTAAAAAGTTTGGGGTGCAGTATCCAAGCATAATAATGAAATATTTAGTGGAAGGAAAAATATGGTAGCAAAGGAATATAAGATAATTTCTAAGAAACTGAATTTTGAGGGTTTTTTATTGCCTGAAAAACATAAAGAGAATTCATCTGTGAATTATTTACTCCTGCAGATTATCGAAGTAAAGTTTGAGAAGTTCGACGTGGAGCGGGACAACTACTGCCGCTATGACCACGTCTCCATTTTCAATGGGGCAGAAATAAATGATGCCAAAAGAATCGGCAAATACTGCGGAGACAGCCCCCCAGCGTAGGTGATTTCTGTCATGCAGAAGGTACTATTTTCTAGTAAAAATCTCCATCTTGTGACTTCATCTCAGTTCATCATCGATCCTTCTTCTCTGCACTGCTCTTTAGGCCAGTGTTCTCAGAGGGGAATCACCTCCTGATCCAGTTTCTGTCCGATCTCAGCTTGACTGCGGATGGCTTCATCGGACACTACAAGTTCAGACCGAAGAAGCTGCCCATCACCACCACACCACCAACCACCACCACACAGCCGGTCACTACTAGGCCCATACGTACGTAGTAACTTGATTCCTACAAAAAAAATGATATATATTAAAAATAATTATTTTCAAGGCCTGCGACAGACTGGCGACCTGTCCAGGATGTACCCCGCCTCTTACCCGGAACGCTAGCTGGAGATAGGCACCAGCACCCCCCACGACCCCACTAGGGATAAGGGTGTTAGAAAATGGATGGATGGATGAATTTTCATTAAACAAGAATATTTTTGGATAACCCTATTTTGCTTGTAGTACAGTACTTAATTTTTTTCTTGAGCATTTAGCTTTTCTTTTGATGAGTGCCGAGAGGGTCATGAAAGAGTGTAAATTTTTTTGACTGTGGTTACCCTGTTAAAAAATTTGATGGTCACCCATTTTCAGTTTTCTGCTAGATTTTTATTTCAAAGAATGTTTTATGCAAGACAAAGAGTCCCAAAGCATCACAGGTTCTTTACAATAGTTTAAATTTTTCAAAATATGAATTTATTATAATTTCTCATCAAACTCAATTGGAGTATTTGTTGCCAAAGAACTTGATCTTAACTTGTACTTAAGAGAGCGCACAGCTTCATTTACCATTTGAGTAGTGTTTGGAAAATCCCACGTTTGATGAAAGGACAAAAAAGTGGTTCTTCTTAAATAATAAGTTAGCATGTAGTTACAAACTAGTGGTTGTTATGGAGACTTGGTGACCTCAAAGATGCTGCAGTTCCTGCCCTTCCACAAGGCAAGAGAAGTTTGGATCCTCCTCCAGCTTCTTTTTTTTCGTCATAGTTGTTTTCATTTCTTGATTGGGACAGTGTGTGCTGTAGCAGTGGAATGGGCCATCCGTGCTTTGATTCCTAAACTTTTGATCTAGGCTGCTCGTCTTTTTCTGTTATCCTTTTTACACAACTTTACCAGGAATCCCATTAAGTGTTGAGGACACTGTACTTTGATAGTCAATAAATGTTATAGTATGACATACTAAAAGTAATTTTAGATCGAAAAGTAAAGTGAAAAGGCATGAAGTTTCTTCTGAAGAGAAAACACAGACATGGAAAGTCCCCATTAGCAGCACATATTCCTACAGAGCTGATCCTAAAAGTGTGTGTTTGCTAGCATTTCCCCTGAGTAAACTGTACATTAAACAAGTTGACTTGCAGTGTGGGCATGGGTCTGTGCCCACAATCATGGCTTATTTTCATATTCAAACACTCATGTTCCCACACACTATTGCTTTTTCCCTTAGTCAGGCCAGGTTATTTTGACCTACACCCCATGTGATGATGTCATTCTGCAATATTGCTTTCTGTTTGTTTCATCCTCCCTGCTGTTCCTCTTTCCAGTGAAAACATATTTAGTCAGTCACCTTGTATTTTCTTGAAGCCATATTTCTTCCCTTTATAGATTCTAACTTGAAAAACAGATGTTTTTCCATTCCATTATTTTATTATTGGTCTTCGAAGTTGACAGCAAAGAGAGTATTGTGTAACTGGAAGTTACACAATAAAGCACACAAGAAAGCAGATGTAACCATAACTTATATGCTTGCATCAATGGTTGACAAAACTTACATGTGCATTTGTGTGCCCCCCTCCAGCTCTGAAGTACTCCGCTGCCTTGTGTCAGCAGACATGCAAAAGACGAGGAACCCTTGAGAGCAATTACTGCTCCAGCAATTTTGGTGAGAACATCAATGCAAGTTGTGGTTCATATAACCCTCATAAATTACCCTTATTAATAAATCACAGCTGATATTGACTTGCCAGGGTGTGTATTGGGTTGTGGAACTATTGCAAATATGCTAATCCCAACCAGCCCTTCAGCTGAGGATCAGTATATCAGCTGAAGTTCTTGACAGCCAACCCCCTCCCCTTAAGTAGCTGTTTACAGTCCTGATCATGTCCTCTTTCTTTTTTTGGTCTTGCAACTGAAAGACTGCCTTGATAGGCAGTCAGAAACTGAAGTACTGTACACATTCAGTGCACAGTAACCTTCAGTATGAACATAAACACACCCACACACCTAGAGCCCTTAAGGTAACTTGGTGTAAAACAAACAGACTGTGAGATGTTAGCTGCGTACGTGTTAGATCTGCACTTGGATATGAGCCAGAAACCGAGCAAACGATTTGGAAAACATCCCCTGCATGTTGTGGTTAGGGGGAATTTAACTCATGATGTTAGAAGTGGTGAGACAGTAGACTGAAAACGTTCTTGTCTAATCAATGCTTTAAGTCTTAAAACAGCTGGTGTTTAATCTAGTTCAGTTCTCTGAGATCCATCCAAAGCGGTTTTCTGGTTTGTGTAACAGCAGCAACTGACTGAGAAAGCCACTCTGGATATTCTCAGGTCTGTCAGCGCAGACATAGTGGTGCCATCAGTGTAGAGAGTCCAGTTTTTTCCTTTAAGTTCTCTTTATCTATGATTCCTCTAGGGTCACTTTCCAGCCGTTACTGCGTTTCCATGAGTCGGAACAAGAACACTGAGTCCTTCTTCTGGAGGCTCCGGTCAGACTAAACAGGAAGTTATTTTAACCCCCACTTTATTGCATTGTTTCAACATTGGGGGGAAGAGGAAGCTTTGCTTTATATTAGAAGATAATTGGTTTCTTATGGACTTTTTATGGAGATGATATCTGATCTTTTAATTTTACTCCATTAATAAATGCTTTAAATTTCACATTATGCGCTCAATCATGATGACGGCCAAGACATAAATATTCAATAATAATTGATAGAATTATCAAGTTACAAACAATTACTTGAATGTATATATTTGAGTCTACATGTGTAATTCTGAGCCCTGTATGGATAAGAGTGAATCTAAATTAAGATCAAACTTATGCTGCTGATTCTTGTTCTTAAAATAACTTTGTAATGTTTTATGTTTAATCGTTAAATCATTAAAGAAGATAGGAGGACGGTTCAAATACACAGTTAAAAGCTCAACATCAATATGACAATTTATGCACATGATGGGTTTATGTAAACTTCTCAGTAAAGCTGTATTTGACATTCTCTATGTCAATGATACCTCTGGTATTGTTTTGTTTGACTTTATGAAAGAGCTTTATAGCTCATGGCTGACGAACAGATTTAAGAAAGGTCAGGCGGGAGGCGTCGTGACTCAACATCAAATTTTCAGAGATGATCTTGTTAACTCACAACGACACTTTTACCACTGCACTTCAAACACAAGATAATAAAAGAGCAAAAAAAAAAAAGATTGGACAAATACTGTCCTCATCTCGTTTATTAATAGTAAAGATGAAACAGAAATTTTCTGCACTGCAGCTGTTAAATTCTTAGCTTACATTCCCTTTTTTCCCCCCTGCCTCCTCCTGACAAGAAACGTGCTATAGATTTGTTTATAAAAACCTGCAGTATTTAACTTGGAAAAGCTCTCATTGACATCTAAAATAAGTAAAATTGTTTCAGAAAGTACAACATGCAGAACTGCATAATTATTACAATTTAAGCATTTTTGCTTGTCATCCCTTATTCTCCTTTCTTTTGTGTCTGTGACAGTGATAACTGGAACGGTCATTACTGCAGCGATGAGAGGAGGAAGCATGTACGCCACCGTCTCCATCATCAATGTGTATAAAGAAGGCAGCCTGGCAATCCAGCAGGCGGGGAAGACAATGAGCACCAAGATCGTTATCCTGTGCAAAAAGTGTCCATTAATCAGACGAGGTATGTGCTATGATAGTGCTGGAATTAAATAAACTTTTCTCAAATGTTTTAAAAAATAATGTTATGTAAGATTGACTGTTTTAAATAACAAACGGCTTTGAGTTTGCCTCCTCTGCTCCTTTGCCGATCTATCCGAGGTGTTAGGTAAGCGGCAGAACTCACTGTCCAAACAGTCAACAACAAGTAAATATGTTTATATGTGTCCATATAAACATAGGGCATACAGACCTGCCACACGCAGACTCTAATGACGGGCCTCCCTGAATGTCTCTGCCGTTCCGCCACTGCATTCAGGTGTTTTTTGTGTGACCTCACCAGGCTTGAACTACATCTTCATGGGTCAGGTGGACGAGGAGGGCCGGGGGAAGATCGCCCCGCACCACTTTGTCATGGCCTTCAAGAAGAAGAACCGAAAAGGTCTAAATGTTCTGAAAAACAGGCAGTGCTGATCTTTCCCCGTCGAGCTGAGGATCTCCGCTGTGCTGCTCCCGCCTGAAGAGGCTCAGCTGTGGATGGAAACAATTAGGCAGGAAACAAAGCTCCTTTTCAATGACACAACACCAAATCTAGGTGCAGAGCTGGCACAGCAAAACAATGAATGTGTATGTTTCATTAAATTAAGGGTAACACACATTGGTTCATTTATTAGGACAAATTTTTTTTTGCCAATTGGGTACATGCAGCATTGAGTAATTGCAGGTTGTCTCCTGTTTAAAAGAACAGCTTGTCATTTAGTTGTTAAAACTAAGATTAATGAGCAAAAGATGAGTTCAAATTTCTTCTTCTGTCCACAGATTGTTCCCTACGATTATCACATAGATTAAATTGTAGCCAGTTAGAAAAGCATTCCTCCATTTATTTATTTATTTTTTTTGGCTGCACATCTGTTCTGGTATGTGCAGCCATACCAGAACATGGTGTGTTCTGGTATTGCATACCATGCCAGAACATGGTATGGTATGCCATACAATTTTAACATACCATAACATGGTATCATTCTAACATGAATCCAAGCTACTTTTTAATGTTTTAAAAAATTAAAGCTGTTGACTATAATGTGAAAAAAAGGCTTCTTGAATTTGACATTCTTTTCTAATATCTGATGTGATTTTTTTTTTTTTTACAATCAGCTAAAAATATTCTGTTTAGTTTTTAGAAACAGTTTAGATGTTGTAAATGTGTTGACTAAAGTGCAATAATTATTCATTCTATTAAAAATGGTTTTCCAATTTTATGTTAAAATGCTGACATTTATTGGCGCAAACCACCAGTATTAGCTCACATCATTTAAATACTGTCACCTTTTTGTTAAGGCAATTATTGCCATATAAATAAGATTATAAATATTATTTATAAAGCATTGTTGTTATCCTACCTAATAAAACTCTGACATTTTCCTTTTGTCTGTCTGCTTGAAGCTATGCCCTATTTAGCTTGGTGGTGGGTCAGTCATGCAACGTGACATATGCATGGACTGCTAGTAGACTGTTGCTAGAATTGATGAACAGAACAAAAAAGGGTGTAATTCTGTATTTTGAAAAGAGGTTCTGTTTAGCAGCTAACACTTGCAGCAAATAACTTTCATAAAATCTTCATTCAGTATAAATTCAAGAGGCTGATGCAAACAACTTGTCCAAAAGAGGCAAAACTGACACAGACGTCTCAAACAACTCCAGTCTCAACAAAATCATGTTTGTGCAAACTAAATTTCATGAATATTATTATATATCTAATATCTAGCTGCAGGTTTTTGTAGCCTTCCTGTGTTGGGTGTGCACCACAAATTTGTAATAGGAACATAGGATTTAACTATTTTAAAGCAAATACACAATGATCACAAAGTTGACATTTTAAACCTTTCTTTTCTTCCTTCTTTCCTTGCCCCCTCCCTTCTTTTTCACAGGAAATGCAAGTTTTTCTAGTTTTGACTACATTTAGGCAAACACTTTAAAGAAAATAGGCTAATACACTTTTTAATCATGTTTCTAGATCTTTTTAAAAAAGATTTCCCCCTCTACATCAGAGAGGGTACAGCCCCAGCACTCCCTATGGACCAACACCCACTGCCTTTAAGTAAAATTATGAAGGAAAAACTATCTTTGTCTCAGATTTTTAAGCAAGTCATCACCAAGAAAGTCCAAATCTTCCACAAATCTTTTATTATTTTCCTGTCGAAAAGAATGGCTTTCTTTATTTACAAAGTAAAGGTTACATAGCTGAATAGAGAGGAGGTCTGAGTCTTGAGGCTTTGGTGAATACATATTTATTTAATAAAGATCCAGGTTTTAAAATGACCCCAGAGACTTCAAAGAGCAGAGTTATTGCACATGCTTGGGGGTATCCCAGATAAACATGAAGCAAAGATTTTATCAAGAAGGAAGGAAGAGGAAAGAGTCTGTTTTTGTTTGTTTGTTTTTTGCCTTAGCTCCTTGGGTAGAACATGGCGTATTTGGATGTCCGGAAGCCTAGCAGGTCCCTCATCTCGTTGCGAAACTTGGACAGGTCTTGGCGTAGGTCGTTCAGATTTTCCACCGTGGCTTGATCCATGCTCTGCATCTTCTGCCTCGTGGAGGTCAGGTAGCGGTGTACTAGACAGCACATGATCTTCTGGTAGTTCTCATCACGCTTCTGTTTCAGGTTCTTCCACTCCTGCAAGGTAACCACACTGACGGACTTCAGACTCAAGGTGAGACATTGTGGGAACCATAGATATCTAGTTACAGTTTTCAATACCTTCAGAGGTCATGGTAAAAATAATGTGGACACTGTTAGCTTTAGTGTTTTAAATATTGGGAAATAACAAACATCTGCTATAAAAATAATATCTGTAGAAAAACAAAGACCATGTAAGGTCTGTGAAAAACTAAGTGCACCCACTCTGCTTCTATATGGTGTAACAGCAAAAATAGCAGCCATGTGCTACTTTAAATTAATTAAATTAATGAAATACTCTTGATGATTAATTGATAAGAAGTTTAGTAAACTACTGAAATCTGTGTAGCCAGGTTTCTAACCTAGCAGAACAAGCCTCAGAATTTTGTAAAACTGTAAAACCACCCTAATTACTTAACCATAGCACTGCTATAGCACTTGTAATAAATTGCTTACTACCAGAGGCATGCTTAAAAACACTCATTACAAGAAGGGAAGCACATATAGTTTTAAGATGGAGTCAATTTTAGCACTTTTTAAGCCCTACAATTTAGTTGGCTTTCTTTCTTAAGGCTCTTTATGACTAAAACCTCCATAAACTCTGTATAGGTCTGTTTCCAAAATAATTGAGGTCCATCATCATTTTACAATGAAAAGGATAAGTTGCAAAACGTGAAAGGTGAAATACTTTCTGTATTCAGCACATCAAATGTCAAAATTCATGATGGTACAATTAGAAAATGACTGAACAATTGTGCCTTGTTTGAAAGGGTTGCCAAAAGTTACTTAGATTTGCAAGTAGTATCTGAATAAACTTCAAGACTAAAGTAAAGATGTTTGCTAAGAATGTAGGATGCCACGTTTTATGATGACAGGCATGACTGTGATTAGCTTCCTCACCTTGAGACTGTTCTGTCTCTTCACTTTGCCCTTGGTAGTGTGAGAACAGATCCACTTCCTCAGGCTGGTCACCAGGTAGCAGACGGTTTTTGGCGAGGTTAGGATATTGAGAGGTGGGGGCAGGGTACACTTGTCATCAAAGTAGCTGAGCCACAGTTTGGCCCGTGCAAACTTCCACTCCTTATCCTCATGATTCTACATAAAGCACAACAAATTACCCTTCATTATCTGAAGCTTTAACTGCTCAAGTGAAACTACCTTGTAAATGCAAAATCACCAGTTTAATCTAATAAGAATCAAACAATTATTCAAAGAACAAACAAAAAAATAATTTGCCATCTGTGAAGCATTTCAGGGTGACTTGAGGCAACATCTATTCTTAACAGTAAGTGAAAGCAGATGTTGCTTTCAGCTCCGAGATGAACTCAAATTGCTTGAGGCAACTGATGAGCCAAATGATGTTTAAACTTACAGCAATTTGTCTGAAACTTTTATGGAGCATGGCCACGAGCAGCTTGGTCAGCACAATAACCACCACAATGTTGTAGGTGCCTATGATCAGGGCACCAACAAAGGAGCGCAGCTCCTCTGTGTAGCTGATGCGGGTGACGAAGAGCGCAACGTGCGCCAAGGAGAAAATGTACCAGAAGAGAGCATAGCAGGTCCCCATAAACCTGGAAAACAGAAGACAATAGTACATAAATACAAGTATGGCTGCCGGCCAAACATCTGGCACCTATAACCACTTTTAACCTAGCTATAAATTCCAACCCTGTAGCCATCACTCAAAGCTGCAGGGTGGATGTGCTAGCTGAACCAGTGTGTTGGAATCACTTTTGTAGTGGAAAAAAAAGGTGTGGCTTTATTCTATAACCTAAGTGCTTAAAAGTGACAGAAAAAAAAACAAAACTTTTTTACCTCAGCTTCAAAGCATAACACATAAATAAATGACATCCTTTTTATTTTTGCCCGTTTAAAACAGAAAGACAGTACCATAGATGGCCATCTGGAATCTGAAGGTGCAATTGCCTACTATCTTACTATACTACTATTGCCTACTTTTTTTCCAACAAAAAATGATCTTAGTAATGGGAATATGACAAAGTGATGGATGGTCACTTGTTGTCAAGAGAAATAATGTAGCAGACTCCATACTTTTCCCAAGAAAGTAAATGGTTTAAGAGGTCAGATATCTTCCCACCCACCAAAGGCAGTCTCTTTGTTTAAAAACACTTATTGTCCAAATAATATGAAACAACTGGAATATTAGAAACTACAAAAATACAGCACAGTACTGAGGGACAGCAGTCAGACTATTAAGGTGACCACATGCACTGTTTCTGACCATAAAGTTCATTAGGTGAAATTCTGTTAGCTTTTGTACATATGTAGAAAGGTGAGATGTTCACCTGGAGCAGGAATTACATTGCCCAGCTGCCAGAAATACATATTTTTTTCATTTGAAACTGTTAGAAATTACAGGTAATGAGTGACATTTACACCCCTGGTTTGGGTTTTAGTCGGTTAGCTTTCCAACCCACAGCTTGTTTGCCTGAACTTCCTCAACTTCACTGGAAAAACTGACAAATGAACTTTTTAACAACACATTGGAGTAGGAGTCGTTGGTATCACTACTTTCTTCTTGAGTGGACACAGCATGGACATCTGATTTTTTACATTTAATAGCTGGAAATAATTTTAGAAATTATGATACATATCCCCTTTTTTCCATGTTAAGTTCTCTGAATAATTTCAACTATAAATAGGAATATATACAAAATTCTAGCTAATCTAATATTTGCGCATACACAATAAATCTTGCATTGTATTTGTTCTTCAGTATAATTTTATCATCTTTTAATGAGCATTCTGAATAGTAATCATTCTCTTAAAAATTAGCTTTAAGTTTGCACATACGTGTGAAATGCATCGTTGCTCTGTTGCTGGCAGAAGATGCCCTCACAGTCCTTGGTTTGTTTAATCTGGTCCTTTGTGTCTTTACCGTGGTCTTTTCCATAGAGCTGGGTCAGCCCAATGGTGAAAGAGAATAACACAAGCAGGAAGAGGCCCAGAAACTTTCCAAACTCCTGCAGCATCTGACCCATGGAGATCTGTCGGACATCAATATGTCTGTTATTCCAGTGCTGGTAACACAAGTTAGTCAAAGAAATATAATACAATAGTGTTATTGTAACCTTTAGTTTTACATACGAGAATGAATAAATAGAAGTACGCCTGTAGAATATAATGCACTTAAGCAACATAATAATAAGGTCTCTACATAAATATTAATGACCAGAGGTGAACCAAGTTTTTCCAGGCCAATACCGATTTCTGGTATTCTTTGAGGTTCAATGTGCCGATTCATATTTTTTCCCCAATGACACTAGAACTGTAACACATTTGAAAATCATAAAAACATACACACACACGCACGCCCCCACACACATAAAAAATAAGACAAAAATTGCTGTGGGTTTGCTTACAGAAAGGGAAGTTTTAAATCCAACAGAAAATAATTTGTTTGTCAAAGGATATGCCCCCAATCTTTAGCTGACTTTTATTTAGTGAAAATGAATGCATCAATGCACACAGTGTGGGTTGATGTGCTCAGAAATATCATACCAGAAATAATGTGAGTTTCTTATTTTGATGCTTTTAATTAGAAGAAGAAAACTAAATCAATATTTGACACGATAATCACAAATCAAAGCTAATAAAGAAAAAATATTATTTTGGTCTCTGGCTAATTAATTGGTGTGTATCAGGAATAGAGTAGCCAGAATAGAATAAAATAGAATAGAATACCATAATACAAGTACTAATAAACAATATAAACAATTGTATATACAACAAGTACATATTTTCAATGCATGTAGTCCAAGAAGGATTACTCAGGCATATAAAGCAATAAACAAATAAATACACAGCTCCACAGCAAACTAAGCAGGATGTTCTGATCCATCTTTACTTCTTTATGTACCCTGGTTGCCTATTTTTACATCTTTGTTTTTGCAAAGCACCAGTGTTCACACAGGGAAGTGGAAAAGCAGCTGGGAAGCTCTGTGTCCTGTGTACATGAGGGAAAACAAAGGGGACAGAAAATGTCCTCAAAGGTTACTGGAAGCCAGCTATTTCTAAATCTATGTGGCCCTATTGGTTAGAAAGGATGCTCAAACAAACAAGCTTGTCACCGTAACAACATCACAAGCCTACAGTGTTTCCAGAGTGACCGCTCTGCCTACACCGTCGGGTGAATGATGACCAGCGTGTTTGAGCAGAAGGGTAGGTCTGTTAGCATGATTTGTTCTCTTGTCATATATAAATTCCCCAGCCACTATGTACACGGGTGATTTAAGAGCTGAGTTGAGGTTGTACCCTTCCTTGGCAAGCATGACATAAAGCCCAGTTTAGTAACCGTGCAAACAGAGCCCGGATGTAATTGCCCCTACCATTGACTGAAAAGGCTTAATGTGTAGCTCAAACACTGCCAAATACAGTTTTCTTGATTAAATATTAAAGTTTTGTGGCAATCCCGGTAGAAAAAGTAAAAAAAGAAAATAAAAAATTAAGGCATCAATACAAGGGGGTATTGGTGACAGGTGAATAATTGAAAATTCAACTATTATAAAACTTGTCGAGACATTTTTTTTTTTTGGAAAGGTCATTAAGGTTTTGTGGTTCAAGACAAAATTTATTTAGCAGGGGGCAAAAAAAGTCTCTTCAGGTGGTATGGGTTGCAGACCCCTGTCTTAGATGCTATCTCCATGCCCCAGGGTGTTTAGGAGGTATGCCAGAAAAACAGAGGTTGCCATCAAAACCAAGAAGGTGTGAAGTTTGCTAAACTCTATTGGGACTTTAACTGGAACTGTGTGCTTTGATTGAGACTAAGACAACCTTTTAACAGCAAACACTCCATGTGGGCCTGCTGTACAACAAACAAATATGTGTTAAAACACTCCACTGTTAAGTACAACGGAGGATCAGTGACTATGTGGGTGTGTTTGTTTTCTAGAGGCCCTGAGAATCTTGTTATTGTGCATAACATCATGGACCGTCTGAATATTTGTACTTGTATTTTCCTAACTTTTTCAGTCTGCAATAAAACAGCGTTTTGTTTAGACTTTTTACACGCCAGTGTAACTTGTAAGTTTGGAGGAGCATCTCCATACAACACCATAAAATACACACAAAGAACAGGATGTTTCAGTGTCAGTATTGGCAATTCTTACAGTACATTTTCTTTTACGACTTACAATGTAATCTCCCCACAGCAATTACTCAGAACCCTTTTAAAATAAGATATACTGCATTGCTAGGCCACAGCTTGTGTTTGTACTCTAAAGTGCATTCCTGCATGGAGTTAAACATGAGGTATGATGGATTAATACTGTCAGTGAGGTTAAGTCTGAGCCGCGAGCAAGCTCTACTCACATCCAATCATCCTTTCCAAACTCAGCACGGGGGGGAAGTATGACTGCAACCCCCATAATCATGAGTCACTGTCTGCGTGGAAAAGGGGGATGTCTGGGTGTGGCTGGATGGAAGACTGTCTCGGTCAGATATCATGAGAGTGCTGAAATGTGTGGGTGCGTGCACATTTGTTGGAAGAGGTGTGTCTGCCATGTGAGTACAGCGTCTGTTTCCAGAGCTAATCATTTTTCCATTCTGCCAGGCCACGTGTTGATGCATGAGTGAGGCAGAAGGACGTGGAAGAGATGAAGCAGAAAGGCAAAAGAGATTTAAGCTGGAACCTGCATGTTTACTGCTTGCAGTGGGGAATTAGTGTTTATTATCCAACCACAAACTGTAACCAAGACTTAATGACAGGAAGCTGTTCCTAGAAATATGTCAGTGCATACCTGAGGACTGCTTTACGTAACACAGAACACACACATAGTGGGGAGAAAATAAAACTCTAGACACCCAGAAGAAATCTGGACACTGGTTGTTTTTATAAATCTTCCAAGAAGACAATGTCATGATTTAAGATCAGGGAGCACAGATGGCCCTGTAATAACAGGAGAGAATGAGTGGAAAATGTAAAATCCAGATTTCACAAGCTGATGCTTAGATTTTAATTGTTTTAATCAGAGCAATTGTACTGCTAAAAAATTTACAGATTTCCATTGAAAACTAGCAAGACTAATTAAAACTAATTAAAGTTTTAATGGACGGAAAAATGTGTTGAACGCTTTTAGCTTGACTCTAACTTATAGTGCCTTGAGAAAGTATTCTCAACCATTGGACTTATATATATATATATATATATATATATATATATATATATATATA